>OX377205.1:82742699-82898902 GCA_947396885.1 Heligmosomoides polygyrus polygyrus
ATCTGAAATCGGGCCTATGTTATTCAAATTTAGCACTATTTGGTACCACAATGACACCTGATGCGTAACAAATACAGATCTACTGAAAGAATAGAATATTTCTGAGTTTCGATGAACCTCGTCAACGGAAAGCCTTAAGGACATGCCACTGGGGATCTCGGAGGGGTCGTAAATCAATTAACGGAGCCGAGGAAGGAAAAGCTTCATAACTAGGTCACTATACAATCGACTTAGACGATGTTTAGATCGCTGGATAGAAAATGAGACGGGGCTTCTAATGGTGTTAATTAGATTTTAAACAAGTAACTTTGAAAAGAGTTACGACAATGCGACGCTTTGTGGCGGATTAATCCGTCGCAAAGCGTCTTATTTGCAAAGAATTTGAGCGGTATTGTACACTAGAAAGATAATCATCAGATATAACGCATTCTTTCATCACCAGCCTCCTAAAGATTCTTTTCGAATCAGATTTGTGAATCTTCACTCTTTGTCCTCTAAAAGAAGTCTGGCGGACGTTTGCTGGGTCTACAAACTTCTCTCTGGCTAAATAAGAATGAAACTTGCGAAATTTTACAAGCTGCGTCCTTCTAAAACAAGGGAAACCCGCTGAAAATCTGGTATCCGACGCTTAAAAACTGCATTAGAGCACGCTCCTAATAAACAACTGCTCCGTAAAAACCCCATATGATTGCTTAATTTTGAAGAAGAACGGCTTGAAAAGTTACGCAGCAAAAATTACGCGTATTGTCTCGTTCGCGGACTTCCTTACGCGGCATAAATGCAGCGTATTTTCATCAATGTATTAAAATTTACGTATATTATATAAAAAATTGAATTGCATAGAACACATTCGAATAAAATGCTTGCGCTGCTAACTCTTTAAACAGAGTAGTAGATAAGGACTTTTTTGCGCTTCGAATGCTCAATAAGTCTCGTGTGAGCACCAATCCTCAGTAACACTCCCAAGCCTTCATAACTCGGACGCTTCGCTGATTAAAGAATTCTCGGTCAAGGACACGAGTCCTTCTGCGGAAAATTTCTTTAGAAATTTGCATCTCCTTTTAAAACGAATAGGATGACAATCATCATTTTATTTTCTATTTTCTATTCTATATAGTTTGCGTTCACACAGCACAACGGTAGGATCAGTTAGTTGATGTTCGTGTTCATATTTATACTTTAGGTTGTAACGAATTAAATGGCACTGGCTCGCGCCATTTTTTGGCGCGTCTTTACGCGTTTGATCAAGAACAAACCGTAACATGTGGCATATCATTTAGAAGCGCAAACTTTGCTCTACCGGTGAGTACCGAATTTTCTATGTAAAAGCGGGAAAACTTTAGAGTTTTATTGACTTTTTTGCAGATGGACAAAAGGGTAATCCGAGGCATTTACTTGTATGAGTTCAAACTGGGCACTACAGCTAAGGACGCGGACGAGAAGATCAACGCCGCATTCGGTCAAGGATGTTCCACAATTCGGACGGCGTATCGTTGGTATCAAAAGTTCCGGAATGGAGATGAGAGCTTGGAAGAACATGAAGGTCGTGGGAGGCATAGTGATGTTGATGAGGACAAGCTGAGAGATGTGGTAGAGGAGGACCCACACAAAGGTACCAGGGAGATAGCGAGGGTTCTTGGCGTCAGTCATAGCACAGCTGCCCGGCATCTGAAGGAAATTGGAAAGACCAAAAAGCTGGAATAATGGGTGCCTCACGAGCTGTCTGAGGAGCAAAGAAACCGACGATATGAGATCTCGTCCGCACTTCTTCTACGGAACGAAACGGACACATTCTTTGATCGCATCGTAACCTGTGACGAGAAATGGATAATGTACGACAACAGGCGACGATCGGCACAGTGGGTGGACAGCGATGAGAGCCCCAAGGTTTTTGCGAAGCCGGAATTGCACCAAAAGAAAGTGATGGTGACAGTATGGTGGTGTTCGCTGGGAATTAGTCACCACAGCTTCCTCCTTCCCGGCGAATCCATCACCGCAGAGAAGTACTGCATTGAAATTGAAGAAATGATGAAAAAGTTGAAGGATATCCGTCCGGCCTTGGCAAACCGAAGGCGAGTTCTCCTTCTGCACGACAATGCTCGCCCCCATGTAGCACGAATGACGTTGCAGAAATTGAATGAGCTGAGCATTGAAACTCTACCACATCCTCCGTTTTCTCCCGACCTCTCCCCAACAGACTACCATTTCTTCAAGCATCTTGGCGACTTCTTGGTAGGGAAAATATTCAAATACCACCAGGATGCCGAAAGTGCCTTCGAAGATTTCGTCAATTCCAGAACTTCTGATTTTTATGGTACTGGGATAAAAAAGCTTGTATCACGTTGGCAAAGATGTGTAGAATCAGAAGGTTTTTACTTAGATTAATAGACTTGCCTACAAGCCGAGATTTTAACTGTTTAATTTTACAGTGGTTCAGTGCCATTTATTTCGTTACAACCTAATATTTTCACTTTGAATTGAACACTTTTTACTTCAAATTGCACTTTTAAAATCGAAATTAACTTTTCCAAAACGAAATGAGCTTCCTCTACATTAAACTAGAGACTGTAGAGGTTAACAATTTGTTGTTCACGGGAAATTATAGCATAACTTGCCTTGAAGTTTTAATTAACTTCTCATAAGAGAGCTCATAGCTTGAAGTTTTATAAAATTTTCATTTTTAGGAGAAACTAACACTTAAAGCTTGTTTTAAAGAGCAGGAAGGCGGCCATTTCTTATTATTATTGCCAAAACAGAGATTGTGCTGTGATGTCGTCACGATTTTTATTCGATTGATAGCAGAATTTCTGTTTGGATGGAGTTTCACACCTATAAACGCTACAAACGATGATACATGAACAATTGCACGAAACATATATCCTCACTTTGATGCTGCATGTATGCAGTATTTACTCTATCAATCAAATAAACATTCCGACTTGCTTTTCGACTGCATAGCGGGATACAGGTCTTTTAAAGCACCGCCTGCCTTGTTGTGCTTCAGAGCAAAATTTAGTATATTTGATTCTTAAAAAATAAAATTTTTGTGAGACTATTGCACATCTTGGGGCAGTTGGACTGAAAATTTTCAAAAAATGTTATACCAAATTTTTCTTGAGCAACGAATTATTCTAACCATCTTAGTGAGTCTGCAGTTTAATCTGCCTAAAGGTGGTTTTGGATTGGAAGAGTTCGTTTTGATTTCAGAAGTCGTAGGCTAGCCTTAGAAGAGTGCCCTATTTCACGTGAAAAGTGCACGATTCGACGTCAAACTGGTTCATATGCCAGTGAGAAGGGTGCGAGGCTTACCATGATCTGGTTAAACTCGCTCTTTTATTGCAAACGGTTCTCAATTAACTTACCAACTTTTCTTTTTGACATATCTCTACCAATTTCCTCCGATTTCTTACTTCTTTACTCTTTCTTTACCTTCTTCTACTTACTTCTGTATCACTATGTTTTTGTCGGCTTTTCGGATGGTAATGTGTCTGGGCATCTTGTGTATTTTCATTACCCACATGGAGATACCTCCCTTTGCAATAAATCATAATAAGTGGTCCTAGTCAGGCTATGACGAACTGTCAGCGATGATTCTCCAGCGGGTGCGGAGACGAAATTCCCCCTGCGAACTGATGCGTACGTGGGCTGGAGACGCACTACGTGGTTGAGAGAAGATGAGAGACGTGCGAGGTGGATCGAGTTCCTTCGTTCGCGCTCCGTGGAATCCGCGGCCAATTGGTCTAGTGGTATGATTCTCGCTTTGGGTGCGAGAGGTCCCGGTTTCGATCACCGGATTGGCCCAACTTTTATCGAGTATTTCTCACTGTCAACGCCTCGAGTAAAGAGTATAGGTCAGCGCTAAGCAACTCCTCCGAGTTGTGCGCCGATGCAAGTCGACCATGATGAACTTTAACTTATTCCGAGCATCTGTGGATAGGATAGTCTGACACACTGGATAGACCATTGGCTGGCTATCGTGGATAATTGAATCGGAGAAATACGCATTCGCCTTCACTATAGGTAACAAGAGATAAGGGACGGCGTTGTTAAATCCATTTTGAGGTGCGCCACGCGTTTTGCGCGGACTGTCGCTTAACATTAATCAATACATTTTTGAGATCCACCACGAGTTTTGCTTTTAGCAGGCTATTGTGGAGCAGCAGTTGAACTGTGGTGTGCAGTCGATACGCAATTCAGCACACTAACCCCACTCGTAGTACCAGCTTCCTGACCTGAAAACCACTACAAGGAATTTGGTTTCACAGGGCTGCAATCGAACTCTGAGTCGAACCAAAGAGCGAATCAGGAATGACGCCTTTTCCACCTGCGCTACTTGCGCCTCATGCTAATAAAGATAATAAAATAGGATCTTAATCTGACAAAAATTAAACAGATATAAATCCTTCATATTAAGAAGACATCGGTGCTTATAACAGCAGCACGTCTCCAGATCTGAATGAGCTCCATCATACCAGATCCTTCGAGCTGTATTGCATGTTTAATGCCAGATAGGCCTCCGAATCTCGAGATTTGCAGCACTTGATGACGAATCCGCAAGCCGTCGAGAGATGGTTTAGGTCTGTCAAATAAAATACCTCACTAACATCTGAGCAACTTCAAAAAAACACCAGCCCCACTTCGGCGTTGGTCGAACTTCTTTTTAGAAGACTTGAAAGAAGTATAATATATAGCACTCCCGCTTCTTTCAAGCAAAGACGACCCATTGAGCTACTTTGTCACGCGATAGGGATCATTGGAAACGCGGATGGTGTCCACTCTAGCAAAGAGGGTCGTGTCATAACTTCTTGTAGGCATTCTTTAAATTGTAAGGTGTTCAAAAAGCCCAGCTTCAGCGCTCGCAGCGGTTTTCATAAGGGAAATAATGTTACCTCGCACCTTCTTAGAATCATCTGCACTTTTCACACGCAGTGTGTAAAGTTTCCTCCACACACAACTATTTTTGGGCATTTGGTTATCAATAAAATAAGAACAGGAAAAACACCGCCTAGACGTGAAATGCTGTTGCTTTACTTTCTTCTGCATTTCCAGGGAAGGATTAAAGCTTCTATCTACAATAATGGCCGGTGGAGCGCAGTCAGAGTAGATGCTGACTATTGCGAGCACCTACAGTACCGAGCATGTGATTTGGTCAATTGCCGAAAAGAACGGTTTGGAACGTTCCAAAGCGGCTTTTTTAAATAACTTTTTTTATCAAGAAAAAGAAAAAAGCTAAAAAGATACATATATTGGAGCTCAGCAGTTCGAGCTCTATCTTTTGACATATAAATGCATACTATGCATATAGGCCGGACATAATCAATCGAGTGGGCGCAACAGCCAGTAGAGTGAGCGTTTGGGGAGTTTTACCGGAAATTCCCAGCCGCTCCGATCAAGAATTGCTCTAAGACTGTCCACCTTGCCTTTGGAGTGCGCTGTTTACAATGCATATAGAATCGAACCTATCAATCGATTGGGCGCGAGAGCTTGTAGAGTGAGCGTTTGGGGAGTTCTATGAGAAATTCTAATTCGATCGACTCATGAATTGCTCAAAGCTGTCCAGCTAGCCTTTGGAGTGCGCCGTGCACAACGCATATAGGATCGAACCTATCAATTGAATGGGGCGACCGCTCGCAAATTGCACCCGCGGGCGTGTTCGGAACGCAATAACTCTCTAAACTTCGAATCTTTGGCTGCAACTTGTGGGTCTTGTAGGCAGCAAAACGGTTCCTAGTAGTATACTAAAGTAGAATAGTGTACCTTATTGTTCAACTCTATTGATTTATATGTCAAAAGACAGAGCTCGAGCTGCTGAGCTCAAATGCTTCTTTTCACAAGTGCTTGATTTCAAAGAAGATATTTAAAAAGCCGCTTTGGAAAGCTCCAAAGCGTTTTTTCGACAATTGACCAAATAATATGCGCGGTACTGTAATACCAGGCTCTTGGTGCGGAATTTCTGCCCAAGGCCAAGCAAGCCTTCCATCCCTCCGAAGTCGACGAATTGGTACCAGACCTGTTTCGGAACAATAACCACTGACTTGTACAGGGGCTGGCCACCGTAAATAGCCGTATAGGTCAATTACGCATTCAAATCACCTCCACGACATCCCGTAGAAGTAGAAGGTGTGGGGCATTCCAAGACAGATTTTTTAGATTGAGTAACGCCGTCCTTCATCCTTTATCCTTATCTCCAACAATCCCATCAAAGTGCTACATTCCCGTGACTTTCATACCTAATACGCCAACATGCTCCCCCCCCCCCATCTGATCTCCGTCTGACCGACAAATCGGATCTATCCTAGTCGGGAGGGGCAATCCTAAGGTGACAGATGTGCCTGCACTATCACGCCAACCGCTACCTCGCTTCAATTTCCCCAACAGCCGTCAGTGTCATGGTGCAGCGGGTGAAGGTCTTGGACAACTTCAAGGAAAGGATTTCTGAGTAAAAACACCGTGAGTCCTCCTCCGACTAGGATAGGTCTGCTCCTCCACATAATAAACTTCGCATCGCAAAGAAATCCTTGGCAACGATGCTACTGCCGGCGAGAACTACAGCCAAAGTGCGTTCCAGAGACTAGAAGCGATTGGCCGTCACCGCTCCCAAAAAGCGTAATGGCCTCGCTCGTGGTCGCTACGGGACCTCCGACGGGATCATGATCCACATGAAAAATGAATTACGATACGCCCTGCGCGACCACGACAGCGGAGGATCGATCGTGCTTCGCGACACACCACCAAGCAGTTCGCTCGTGAAATCATAATCGCCACGTTTATCGGACCATCTTAACCTACCCACGTGCATCGGTGAGTTACGACCCGTAATGAGGCGGTGGCGACAGGTGTTAGCGATGGGAGTGCGTCAAGTCTGCGTAAGGCTGCAGAGAATGCCAGAAAACTTAGTAAATGTTGCGCTCAATACCAGTTCGAGCTCGGGCCACCTGGGTCTAGAGTTTTGATCACAACAAAACATCGTTATAACACCTAACAAGGGAGGCCCACGAACTTCCTCCAAAGATTCTCAATGAGACCTATATGCTCTTGCAGGGCATCCAGCAAGGATCACAGAACTGTTTCGTTTCTGCTAAGTGCCTTTGGGTGGTCCAAAAATCATAAAAAATGGTATCATTTCAGGGCGGGCTGATAACGACAAAAGTGACACCTGAAATGGCCCTGTCGTGCTCTGAACTTAACCTGCAAAAAGTTTGGAGCTCAAATTCTTCCTCTTCTTCTTCTTCAACGTTTGTCCCACTTTCTTGCGGGGTCCGCTTTCCTGGAATGCTGGCGCCACTTTTGCCGATCAAATGCCTGATCAGGGTGTAACCTAGCCATCTTCATGTCCTGATGCAGCGAATGAAGCCAGCGCTGCTTTGGTCTCCCTCGTGGCTGCTTTCCGGGCACCTCGAAGTCAAGGCCACTCTTTCGGGCAATGTCACCGCTTGCGCGAAGAACATCGACGTACCATCTCACGATCAGACGAGCTTCACGCAATTACTCACCTATCGGGGTGACACCAAATTTTTGCCGAATGGAGTCGTTGCGCACACGGTCCAAACGCGTAACTCCGGCCGTCCACCGCAGCATCTTCGTTTCCACTACGCTGAGGCGCCTTTCAATTTCTTTGGTAACCGGCCAGCACGCAGCTCCGTAAATAGCTACAGGTCGGACGACTGCTCTGTAGATCTTCGACTTGAGGCGCTCTGGTATCTTCTTGTCGCAGAGCACTCCCGTCAGAGAGCGCCAATTGGACCACGCTGCACTCACGCGTGAATTCGCTTCAACGAGTAGACCGCCATCGGACGCGATTGCTGATCCCAAGTACTTGAATACCGAAGTACGTGGCAGCTCAATGCCATTTACCTTAATGGAGCTGGACTCGTCTTCATCAGTCGTCATATACTCGGTCTTCTTGATATTAAGTTTGAGTCCAAATCTCTCCAAGCAATCACATCAAGCTTGTACCTGCCGCTGGAGTTCAACCTTTTCTTCGCAAACAAGCATTACATCATCAGCATAAAGCAACGTCCAAGGGGCTGGCCGCTGAATTTGGAGCGCAAATTAAGATTATATTATAGTAATACGATAATTTGCCGACGTTTTCTAGACAAAGCCACAGAGCACATTCAAGTGATTCATTTGCAACCATGGCGGCAACGTCTGGATGGCCGAGCGGATAGCGAGGGGGTCTTGCGGGAGGGGGTCGAGGGTTCGATTCCAGGGGCGGGGTTTTTGCGTGGTCAGGTGGTCCTTCTGTTTTTTTTGCAAATGAAGAGTACATTTTACCGTATTATTGGGTAGTGGTGAATAATGGTGACGAAGATTTCGCCCAGACCTCGCCGGAATTATTTAGGCTGCTGACCACAAATCTGTCACTCTTTTTCTAAATTATCATTTGGCTTGTACTATTTGCCCATGAATGTTGGAGTGGAAGGTTGGAAAATAAGTCGAACCACATAGGAGAAAAAGGCGACCCTACTAACGTGGACAGCATTACTCATCCATATCTATCGTAACCAGCGTGATCGACCGAAATTTTAGAAATAGGTGTCATGTCTGTGATCAGCACCCCGAAGAACCCCCGTGCGCGGTGTTTGAGCGAAATTGCTTCTTTCGACCGCTACTCGACCTTTAGATCGTGAAGGTCAGCAGTGCTGGTTATTCTACGTGAACTCCTTTACTTAGACATACTCACATCCATCATTTCTACTGAATTTTGGATGAAAAATGTTTTTCGACCTCTTGAGTCGAGGAGGTGAGTACCTCGAATCCGTATGAGAGAGTGGTGGGGAAGAAATACACAGCCAGATCAACAACATGAGGTGGATACAGCATGCTGTACTTGGTAGCAGTCAGTAGCATTTGTGAAGGTTTCGAAAAGCATGAAAAGCAGTCTATATAGAACTCCGAAGAACGATGAGCCCCTCTTGATGATGGCTCAAATCAACACTTGTCGACCGTTTTCGCAAATGAGTTGACAGCAAGAATCAATTCTAAAAGTAATTGAGAACAGTCCAGAGAGGTAATATAGGGGCAGCATCTAACGATGGCTTCTTCAGCAAGACGAGCATCGTTTAATGGACGCTCGACATCACCCCACACGACAAAACTAGCTTCTTCCACATCTGACAACAGGTTGAAAGCGAGGTTAAGACGCGGAGAAGGTATCCCACCGAAGCCAAAATGTACTCTTCATTTGAAAAGACGCTAACAGTCCACTTAGTGACGCAGAAGCCCCACCCTCGGAATCGGGCCCTAGACCCCCTTTTCCTAAGTCCGCCTTGCTGCCCACTCGGCCACCCAGTCACTGACGCAACCGTTGCAAATGAATCATTTGAGTATACAGTGTCTAGGAAACGAAGAAAATTATCGCATTACTACAATCAAGCTCTAATTTAGCTCCAACCTATTTGTAGGTCAAGTTCTGAGCACGACGGGGCCATTCCAGGTGTCACCTTTGCCCTATCAGCCCCCACCCCTAAAGTGAAGCAATTTTTTGAATATTTGGACCACCCAGTGGCCTGTAGCAAAAACGAAACACAGTTCTGTGATCCGCATCTGATACTCTGCAAGGCCATATATGTAGGTCTCGTTCAGAATCTCCAGACCGAGTTCACTGACCTCCCTTGTCAGTAACAGTCCCACCTGAGCTTTAAAGGAAACGTCTTTAATAAATTCTAGTTTATAATTGTCATGCTATTATATTACTTTTATTTTTATCTTTTAGTATAATTTACTAAAACCATTATTAACCATTCCTCAATTCTAGTATCTAGTTTTCCTGGATTTTATAGTTTATTAATTTGTTAACTTAGTTATTTCTAGTTATTCTAGGTAGAATAAAGAGCGCGTGTAGCGCAGACGGAGAAGGAGCCGGCTGCCGCGTGCACCCGTTACCAGGTTCTTGGTTTGGATTTTCCGCCCAGGGCAACCAACCCTCCATCCCCCCGGAGTCGTTGCCTTGGTACCCGAGTTGTCCGGGGAGGGTAAAGCGCGGACGTATTCATCCACTGACCACCGCAAGTCATTCTATGACTAAATACGCATCCAAATCTCCTCCACGACATCCCGTACAAGTAGAATGCGCGGCGCATCCCAAAAGGAATTGAGCAACGCCGCCCTTTATCCCTTGCCCTTTTTAATTCAACAGATACCACACTCTTATTCGACACAGCCAAACAAGGAACAGAATGCCTGGAGCAGAGCTAGGATTTCCATGCGAACTGTAGTCTATGACGTGACAGTACTGCAAACAAGGTGACCACTCACGAATTTTCTCTCACTGTCGACTTGTAGCAAAGTAGTTGATAATCTTGAAGTGCCCTTTGAGATTCTCATGGCGTGAACCACGCAAAGTGAACCAGTATGAGCCTCACGTTACGGAACCTACCGTTGTTGAAAACCGTTAAACAAAGCTGTTCATAACTGATCTCGCACCTTCCCTACTGACGTGATGAACGGAGGCGTTCCTAAGGGTAGGAATGTCAAGCTGTGGCCTATTAGGACTTCCTTGATATGCAAACAAGAAGCGAAAATATAGAGCACATTGCAGCGGATACTGTTGCAGTGCTAGAAGGTCAAGAGGTTCATCTCTCGATCAGACCAAGCTACAGATGGTGCGACGTCTCCACGAGGTCGCTTCATCCTGTCGCCACGAACGACTGCCTATGAGCAAGTCCGTTGCGAGAAAAGCATAGGAGAGGAGAGACAAAAGGCTCGGCTGAGAACTATGTACTGTACTTGTGTACTGTACTTGTACATGTCTTCCCAACACATGTGGATTGGTCCTCATATTTCTGATTTGGATCTGAGATTTGATTTTGATTTGATTTCTAAGCGTAAATGTAAATACCCATTTGTTGTGAGCTTATTCAATTTTTCCCTGCTTTTTCTTGGTTAGTAATTTTTAATCACATGATTTATTCCTGACTGCTTCTTCGTCCTTATGCCACGTCCCTGAGTCGTATTCAAATAAACAAATAAACAAGTCAGAATCATTGTGATGAGTAGTTACACACTTTCCTTGAGGATTTTCAATTCAGAATAGGCAGCCGAGAAGAAGCCAGTGAACCAGCAACCAGTTGAAAGCTTCTGTGTTATCAAGAGTAAGCTGCTGTTCATCGAATAAATGCTAGATGAAAGCTGTGAGGTTGAAGTTTTGGAGGAAGAGAGCGAGCCTGGGGCCGTATGCTCGTCTACCCCGAGTCTCCCCCGATGGGGGATCGGGGTGTGATGAGATATGCTGATATTGATTGATTCTCCCCCAACGGGGGAGCACGAGCATACGGCCCCTGGATAGCCTGACGTGATATAACTATAAGATAACTATGTCGGGCTATGGTAAATCTGATAGGCTTCAATATGCTATGAACTGGTCTATTAGAACAGAATCGCATGTGTTTAGAGGTGCAGAAGGAAGAGACTTGTTTTCAACACTGCATATATCAGATATAGCTTATGTAAAACGCTCCATTTTTCTTTCTTCGGGCAACTGTAGTTCACTGAACAAAGTGTATGGCAAAAGGGCAGCATTGTTCCTAAAAGCTAACGAAATTTCTACGGCGGAAATTGAAAGGTATTTTTTAGAAAGCTCTGCCCCAATTCATACTCCAGCCCAAAGTGACAAGATCCACTTCTGGGCCGGATTCATCAACGACTTACAGCAATTTAACGGAGAAAATTACAGCCGAAATCCTTGATAGCGCGCCTTAACAAGCGATATGGTGAGCGATAAGCCGCGTCATCTGAGTTTTCCGCTGTGAATTCTTTGTTAAAGTTATGTAAGTCGTAGACGAATCTGACCCCTGGTGAAATTCCGTTCATACATCGGTTAAATTTCACCCCGAACGCCAACATAAAGTCACTCTAATGCCCTGAACAAACAATATGACGCTATTCGAGTCCTTCAAAGCGAGGAGGATCCATTGGAGCACTCTGGCACGCGACAGGGACGAATGGAGACGCTGCTGGCGCCCGCTCGAGCATGCCGATGGTCAGCGACAGGTGATGCAGCTGATAGGTGATACTTGCTCCTACACTTGACAGCCAAGGGTGTCTGAGGTTCACTTGCAGTAAACCTAAGGACTACGGGAGGGGTACTAAACATAGGTTAGTCTGAAGTAATGGCGAAGAGATGCCTTCGTATCTTGTTCGTGTTAATCCGGTTCTTATAAGGAGGTGGTTTCGGCATACAAAAGGATCTTCCACAATTCTGTCAAAATTGACGACATCCTGAAGTTGCTTGCCTTGCTCAGTCTGTGCGCGAAATTTAATCTTTTAAGCTCAAGCTCAATTTTCTATAAGTACTGTTAACTGTACATTAAATCCAACGCAGATCCGGATAATTCGGGTTCCCCATTTTTTCAAAACCGCGAACCAATCAACCGTCTCAGTAATGGCATTTTTGAAAAGTCAGCAAGACTTAATGTGGTCAAACAAGGGCGCTTTTCACTAGGAATGATTCGGATAATCGATTTTAATCAAAAATTTAATATGTTATCCGAATCGGATATTCGATAGCCGATCTGGGGAAAGATTCATTCTTACCGTCCTCTAACGGTGAAAATACCGCCAAATCTGATGCGAATGAATGTCATATCAGAGGGTTTGGCGGCATTTTTACCGTTAGATAGCAGTAAGCGGTTGATGAATCTGGCCTACGGAGAAAAATCAGCTATCCGAATCATCCCAAAGTTCGTTCTAGTAAGAGATGTCCTTACCTGAACAGTACTGGGATCCATTCTAAAAAAAAAGCCATTATCCGAATGGTACGTCAATTCGGGATTGGTGAAAAATGACAGGATATCCGAGTTATCCAGATCGGCGTCGGATCTACTGTTAACTACCTTTTTATCATTCACATCCACTCTCAGTAGACCTGCTACGAATTTTGGAGTCATCGTCGCCAGCTATGTTCCATCGCCCCCTATGAGCGCCGAAAGCACTGTCTAAACGTTGTGTGGAACAGCATGGCTGTAAACCCATTGTTGGAACGTCGTCCACTAGCAAACACCGATGCTGGTCGTCTACCTGAACTGCTTACCCTCGAAGATGCAGTCGCCCTAAATGGGTCAGTACGGCCGGTTCAACCCCCCCCCCCCACCCGGGCTTCTGACCTATATGCTGACGAGACCGAGGCAATAAATCGCTCCTCGTCCACAGGTTGATCAGATAGGCCAGAATCCAGCCACCACAGGAGGAGGCCCTCTTGAAGTCGGCAGGTCGCTCTGCAGCATCGACACGTCAGTGTCGGAGCGCGAGTGATTGTCTCGTGAGACGCTCGAGGGTCTTAAAGGCACATAACAAATGTTTTGGTCGATTTTGAGATAATCCCGCGGGAAGGAGCCTCCACTGGCCCCGCGACTAATTCCATCCATGCAGTCCCGTCAGCGGTCAATCGGGAGAAGATGGGAATAAAATCCCCGGCACCTCCTGGGCCAGAGCTGCTCTGGCCCCTGGAGGTAGCTCGCTAAGTGCCTTTATGGGCTGTTAACTGCTGACGTGTGCGTTTGACCCTAGATAAGGCACACAAAGAAGCCGCTCGGCCAGGTTGGCCGATCGTAAATTGCCGGAGAGGCTGGTGCCCCGTCGGCTGCTGCGAGCCGTCTGCGTGTGGGTGAAGTGGCCCCCTTATGGGGCGCTTCTACGCTGAAGAGAGCTGCTGTGCATTTGAATGACAATGTGATGTGTCAACGCGAATTACTCGAATAATTCGCTTACGCCTCCCACACTCTTCGCACCTCATGCTCCGATGATTGGGTGATTTACGCACTGAATGGCGTTCGCCTTCGCAGAAGAACGGAAAGCGGAGACTTCCTGAGTACTTCAGGGATTGGAATCCGACTGGCAACGTCCCTTGGAGGGACAGTTGATTAGGTCGCCTTTCGCACAAAAAAACGCCTTCTAGATTTGCTAAAAGGTGGCCTCTAGCCATGGAGCTAGTTTTGTATACCAGGCTCTAATATGCTGATGCTTCGGACGCCTCGACGTGTCATCAGGGACGAATGAAAAGACAATATGGAGTTGGGGAATGAATAGATTAAAGATCGCTAAAAGTTCCTACAGTATTAGCAGCCAAACCGGTAAAGGACAGCGTTAGCTCATCCCTTTTGGAATGCGCCACGCATTCTACTTGGACAGAGTGTCGTGGAGGCAATCAGATGCCATATTTAGCGCTGTAACTTGCGGTCGCCAGCCAGTGGAAGAGCAAGTGTTTTATCCCTCTCAAGCGAGTCTGCTGCCAGTTGCCGACAACGAAGGGATTGATGTTTTGCCTGGCCTGTGCGGAAAACTCGAACCCTGATTCTATGAATCGAAACGCACGCGACAATCGCCGCCTCCTCCCGACTGTGCTACCACCCAGTACTAGAAGATGTCCATAAAAGTGTATAGTTCCATGAGTGCGCGTGGAGCGCAGTCGGAGGAGGAGCTGACTATTGATTCCAGGAACCTGGTTAGGATTTCCCACCCAGGCCAACCAAGCATTCCATCTCTCCGGGGTCAGTGAATTAGTATCAGACTTGTCTGGGAAGGATCCAGCGCTCCCATGTTCCTCGACTAGCCACTGCAAGTCATTGTCATAGTTTATAGGCCGAATACGCTTTCAGATTGCCTTCACGATGCCACGTGCATACATAGAATGAACGGCTCATCACGCAAATGGGTTGACTAACGCCGACCTTTATCCATTAACCTTTACGGAAATTGCCTTTACGGAAACATAACTATCAAAATCTGAGCTGATGGTGAGTTAAGTGTTCGTATGCCTTTTGTGGGGCGCGTGTAGCGCAGTCGGAGGAGGTGCCGGCTGTCGGTGCGGTGCATCCGATACCAAGGTCTTGGTTTGGATTTCCAGTTAATTTTTATCCACTGGATTAGCATTTTCTGCAACTGGAGTACACACTCTTAAACTCCTTGGCTGCGGCCACTTTATTTTTATGGGGTATCGAAAAAGATTTGGAGCATGAGGAGCCGCTGGCTGTCGCTTGCACCCGATAGCAGGTTCCTGGTCCGGATTTACCGCCCATGCCAACCAAGCGTTCCATCCCTCCGGCGTAGGTCAATTAGCATCATACCTGTCTTGGAAGGATAAAGCTATTCAACGGCTGGGCACCGCAAGTCTCTATACGGCCAAATACGCATTCAAATCGCCTCCACGACATCGCGTAGAAGTAGAATGCGCTGGTGCATCCCTAATGCCGTTCCTTTCGTCCTCTAAGCTTTCTGTGACTTTAACGGCGTTAGCTCTTCTGCTGTTCAACCAGCTGAGGTTCAGAAAAGATCATCAAAATTTGATTTTACAGTACATATTAGCTAGCATTAGTATTTTCACAAACTTCATCAAGCTGATTCTTTCATGAAGCGCAACTTGCAAAAAGCAGGCCTGCTGCGAGAGATTTACACACAAAAGTGTTTCCCTTGTCTGTGTGCTATACCACTGCAGGGTTTTCATAGAGATCCTCCAGTGGTTGCTCGTTATCTGCTAAACTTTGAGTCACTAGGCAGTTTTTAAAATAAGAAGACCCGTCTGATGATAAAAGATAAAGGATAAAGGACGGCGTTACTCAATCCCTTTTGGGATGCGCCAGCGCATTCTACTTCTACGGGATGTCGTGGAGGCGACATGAATACGTATTTGGCCAAAGATGACTTGCGGTGGCCAACTGATAAACAAATCAGTGCTTTATCCTTCCCAGATACCAATTCACTGACCCCGGAGGGATGGAAGGCTTGGTTAGCCTGGGCTGGAAATCCGAACCAGGAACCTGGTAACGGGTGCAGGCGACGGTCAGCGCCTCCTCCGACTGCGCTACACGCGCCCTTGTCTGATGATAGCTGGCGTATTTTACTGCATTGATATGGTCTATCTTAAAAGCAGTGGAAAGAAATCCAACGGGCAAAATAATAGGCACAACGCCGTGTGGTACAACAATGGAGGGGGGAGGATAAAACAGCTTACACAGGAGATCGGGAGTGCCGCTTCCAGGCCAGAAACAAGGATAAATGGTTGAAGTTGACATTACTCCCTTCTTGGGATGCGCCACACATTCTGATTCTACTTGATATCACGATGCCGATTGTCGCATGAACCGTATACCAGCTTCTTGGCTCGGATTTCCCGCCCATGCCAAGCAATTCTTCTATCCTTATGAATTGGTACCACACTTGTCTGGGAAGGATAAGGCGCTGATTTACTCAACGGCTTGCCACCGCAAGTCATTGTACGGCCAAATAGGCACTCAAATCGCCTCCACGACATCCTGTTGAAGTAGAATGCGTGGCGCACCCCGAGAAGAGATAGAGTATCGCCGTTTTTTACTCTTATCCTTAAGAAGGGTACGAAGCTTGCACCTGGGCCGGATACATCAACGACTTAGAGCAACTTAACGGAGAAAATGCAGCGGGAGTCCCTGATAGCGCGGTTTACCAAGCGATATGGTAAAACATTTCGCCGCGATCTCAGGGATTTCGGCTGTATTTTCCCTGTTGAGTTGCTGTATGTCGTTAATGAATCCGGCCCCTGATCTGATTGAACTTGCTCTTCCATTGCAGCCGCAAGTGGTCCTATTGAGGCTGTGCGAACTGTTAGCGATGATTCTCCAGTGGGTGCGGAGACGAAGTTCCCCCTGCGAGGCTAATGCGTAGAGCCTGGAGACGCACTGGCAGAGTTCAGAGAAGATGAGAGACGTGCGAGGTGGATCGAGTTCTTACGTTTGCGCTCCGTGATATCTGCGGCCAATTGGTCTAGTGGTATGATTCTCGCTTTGGGTGCGAGAGGTCCCGGTTTCGATCACCGGATTGGCCCAACTTTTGTCGAGTATTTCTCACTCTCAGCGCCTCGAATAAAGAGTATAGGGCAGCGCTAAGCAACTCCTCCGAGCAGTGCGCCGATGCAAGTCGACCATGATGAACTTTAACTTATTCCGAGTATCTGTGGATAGGTTAGTCTGACACACTGGATAGACCATTGGCTGGCTATCGTGGATAATTGAATTGGAGAAATACGCATTCGCCTTCACTATAGGTAACAAGGGATAAGGAACGGCATTGTTCAATCCATTTCGAGGTGCGCCACGCGTTCTACTCTACGGAATGCTGCGGAGGTAATTCGAATGCGTATTTGGCCAATACAGTGCCTTGTGGTGACCATCCGATGGACACGTCAATGTTGCGTCCGTCACAGACAAGTCAGGCACCAAATAACTCACCCCGTGAGGATGAAGGGCGCCGGTAAGAAGGGTAAGGGGCGCGTGTAGCGCAGTCGGAGGAGGCGCGGACTGTCTCTTGCACCCGATACCAGTTTCCTGGTTGGGATTTCCCGCCCAGGCCAACCAAGCCTTCCATCTCTCCGGTGTCGATGAATTGGTACCAGACTTGTTTGAGAAGGATGGATCGCTGACTTTTTCATCGGCTTGCCACGTCATTAAATGGCCAAATACGAATTCAAATCGTCTCCACGACATCCCGCAGAAGAAGAATGCACGGCGCATCCCCAAAAAGTTGAGTAACGCGTCACTTATCCTTCGTCGTTCAATAATTAAATGTGATAGGAAATAATTAGACTTTTTGAACTTTTGAGACACTCAAACCTTACATCTATGATACATCCCATTCGAAGGAAGAATTTTAATTTTTCTCATTTCCAATGATTGAACTAAAATCTGGCTTAGCAAACAAAAAACCATGTAAAAATATCGGCGACCGTGGATGAATGATCAATGGAGTTCGAAAAAGATTTTCCCTGGATTGGAACAGACATCGGCAGTGATCTAAACACCTGATCCGAAAAGGAAAGAATGCGGGTTCGAATCTCGCCGGAGGTAAAAGTGTTCTCCGTAGCTGAAATTTGATAGCATGTAGCCCTATATCGAAAGGCCTAGGCTTTGGAATATCGAAAAACTAATCCTCTCTGATGACGCTTTTCTTGCTGCAAACTACAAATAAAGGATAAAGGACGGCGTAACTCAGGCTCTCCTGGGACGCGCCGCGCATTCTACTTCTACGGAATGTCGACGATGTGAGTGACCAAACAACTGACTTGCGATGGCCAGCCGATGAACAAGTCAACACTCCATCCTTCCCAGACAAGTTTGGCACCAACAAACCGACACCGAGGGGGTGGAATCCATGGTTGGCCTGGGCGGGAAATCCGAACCAAGAACCTGGTATCGGGTGTACGCGACAATCGGCACCTCCTCCGACTGCGCTGTACGCACACTTAAGCGTATGCTATACTTCAGCGACGCTGTTGTCGTCAAAGTATAACATAGGCCTTAAACTATAACCATTGTAAATATATGGATCGGTACAGGTCCGAAATGTAACAAAGGAGAGCAGTTTTCCGCACTGCTTTTTGATAATTAGAAGAGTTTTTCGAAAAGTTTAAAATTCAAAAATTATCCACGGATATAGCCATACACGTAAAGGTTTCAGTTACAGAGCATGCAGTCCTCCCAAAAGAAAATCTGAACAACCCTTTACAGAAGCGATCAATTTAAGCTTGGTGGTGCATGCTCGGACATTCGCTTTCGACGGGCGGAACAACCACTTGCTATTGGGGTGGGAACCTATTCCTATGTATATACATATATATATACATATGTATATACATGCATATATCTAGTATACACCTACTTACATACGTGTACACATATCTGTGTACGCACGAGCTGATATACATGGATATATGGCTGCGCAAGCATCCTTGAAACCCTCTAGCAACAGGAGCCGACCCTTAAACCCAAGGGGATACTTTCACAGGAGCGTCAATGGAGTGCGGGTAATCGCGCCGGGACCCCTCACCTGGCCAATCGCCCGCCACACTCACTGCAACAGGTTCTCACTCCAATAGCAAGCGGTTCTTCGGCCCGTATCCGAGTGTGTAGTTGCAAAGACACCCTAGAAGGGCCATTGCGCTTGATTCTACATATAAGCAGGAAGGTGTGGCTTTATCAGGAAACCCTAAATATTCCTGAATTGTAAAAAGCTTTAAAAAATATACAATCTGAATTATTGTAGGGTAGAATTTTGTGAACACCCTTATTGCGGATCCCTGGGTAATGGATAGTTATTTAAAGCGGTCTGCATGTTGTTGGGTGAGTCGTCACCAATCTTAATCAATTTTTAACCCGATTTCTTCAGAAAATGAGGAAATAAGGGTTTGAACAATAGAGTGACGACCGAGGAAGAGTTTGAAGAGCGCTGAGCAGAAGAGAATGGAATGGTGAACAAGCTTGGTGTTGTGGTTTGGGAAAAGATCTCCGGCATTTTTCCAAGCTCTGGAGAATACCGCATCATGATTCAGTATTCAACCTAGCGCACCAAGAAGTTGGTTAGAAACAAGCTTCTTCCTTTTTGTGTCCGAAGGTTCGTCAGAAAGACTTCTACCTTTTTATACAGATTCAAAATCTGTATCTGCCCGAATATGTGCATGAAGTAGACCCTAGTTGGGGATAACGTCTTCATTAGGTCATATACTTGCTCATAGTGTTACTTCAAAGAACAGCTCGCGGCTTCAAAAACGAGACGTATCAGTTTGATCCTCTCCGCCGAAAAGAAGACTCAGTAATTATCAGAGTCAACCTGATAGGTGAACTCACATGGCTTCAGACGTCCCGCAGAAAGCCAGCGCTCCCAGAATGGCGAGTAACGGTGGAGGCTCCATTGCGGAGTCGGTCTGGCGGTAGTCGGTCAATCAACTCGGCTTCAAGTCGGACGACGAGCACGAGTACAGAGGGAGGGGCCGAGGGCGAGCGGGCGGAGCCGGCGGCGCCAATGGCGCGCGCCCTGGAGAGCTGCCCGCGACACGAAGGTAGTCCGTCGGCTTAGGCGCTGATGGATGAGGGGTCTGCGAGGGATTAGACGACCAGAGAAACTCCCTCCGAAACGTTTCCGCGCGATGTACACATTTCGGTAAGCTCCCCGAGGGAGTACTGAAGCCGGCCATCAGCAAGCGCACCGGTCGCCGCCTTCCACATTGCTCGTTGCTTTTTTTCCGCGGAATAAGAATGAGCTGCGATCTCATGAAGCCCATTGAAGTGTCGGAGCACGGTCATTTATCACGCATGTTGCGCCGGATGCTGAGATTTCCCCAAGGATAAGGCGAAACCGAATGGAGAAGTTCGGAAGCGACTCACCTATTGTCCAGTTGAGTCCATGCTTGGGGACTCTGGGCGGTCTGAACCAGGCAAGGCACTCCCGAATAGCAGGCGGCCTCCTCTATGGGTTTCGATGTGAAGGGACAGTCCTTCCCTCCGACGCATTCCACCTGAAATCAGGTTTTTTTAGAAAATGAATTGGAGCATAAATGCAGACAATCAGCAATAATAGGTATTCCATCTTGTATGCTGAAACTCGGACCTAACGGAAAGACTTTGGAGCACTAGAAAACCTGTATCGTTGCGCTTGTCAGTGAAGTTGACTGACTAGGGAAGGGTCCCAGGCGTAGGTCTGAACGGGGAAAATGGATAGTACTACGAGAATCTCCACCCTTTGTATAGTAAAAAAACATGCTCCGTTTTTGCTAAGTCAGAGCGTGCCCACGTGCATACGTGCGCGCGCTGACATGTAGGACGTTGCGAAAGGCTCCGCAGCAAGCAAATCGGTGGTGCAGCAGGGTGCGACGCTGCTTCACAGGTGCTAGGCCAGATGTTCGACTCCCGTGCTATGCACTATTTTTGCATTTTTTCATAATTGCCGCCTTCTTTACCAGTTTGCTTCCTACGCATCTCCTACATATTTGTTTCACTCTAAGTTGTCAAATAAGGATTTACTGCGAGCTGTGCTTCACTCACCTTTTTCACTTTCTGTCCTATACTATGTTTGTGACCTTTTAACAGGTACGGGTAGGGCTGTCGAGGTCAGAATCACCGATTCGCTCAAACTTTTCCCAGGGAGATTACTTGGGGAGCTGATCTCGAATCTGACATCCGTTTTTCGTACCACGCTGGATTACGGTAAGTTACAGTGTATAAGGGTGACTAATGATGGTGAGGTCATGGTTGCCGTTTTCGTCGCGAATCTGACCCTTTTGACAAATCAGAGTGAAATAAATGTGTAGTAGACGTGTTGGAAGCAAATTGCTAAGGAAGGCAGCTGCCATGAAAAAAAAACAACGAAAAAATGGTTTTTAGCACGGGAGTCGAACATCCGACCTAGCACTTGCGAAGCAGCACCGCGCTCCGCTGAGCCGCCGATCCGCTTGCCGCAGAGTCTTTCGCCACGTCCCATACGTCAGCGCGCGCAAGTATGCACGTGGGCACGCGCTGACCGTGCGATTCTGTACCCCACCTTCGCGGGTCCGTAGCTTTTTTGGTTCAAGGACTCAGCAAAAGCGAAACATGTTTTTCTACTATATGAAGGGTGGAGATTCTCGTAGTGCTATTCATTCGCCCTCTAACGATGAGAATACAGCCAAAATCTGATGCTAGTGAATGTCATATCAGGTGTTTGGCAGTATTTTCACTGTTAGAGAGCGGCAAGCGTTTAATGAATCTGGCTCCAACTCGCTGAAAACCAGTAGATGAAAAGTCCAATTCGTGTCCAAGTCGGAGAATGGGTGAGGTGAAAAGCGGTCTGATCTTCTAAAAAGAATATTGTGTAGAATCTCTTATAGATGAATGTGAAAGACCAAACTGGATAGGCGGATAGAAAAATGAATTTAGGATTTGCCCGACGTATGGGTTTTGGACTTCTCATGAACTCTTAAAGTAGTGGTTTTTGTGATCAACCGAGGGCTGTGTGTGAGCCCATTTCTAATCGTAAGTGTCCAACTCTCATCTAGTATAGCATAGCATAGTCACTACATATTCTTCGTTATGTAGCACTGTAGAGTTTCTGGATGTTTGTTTTATATATTATACTAATATTTTACAATTTTGAAGAAAAAAAATCGCGTTAATGAGTAGTCACTGTCATTTAGTTGATACAATTGGGTTGGTTGCGTGGTACATTCAATTTCAATTGTAAAATTTAGTTGTTAGTACATAATCAAAAACAAAAGGATGAAGAATAGAGTACGGAGTTACTCAATTCCTTTTGGGATGTGCCGCGCATTCTACTTCTACGCGATGTCGTGGTGGCGTTTTGAATTTGTATTCGGCCATACGGGCGCGTGTAGCGCAGTGGGAGGAGGCGCCGACGGTCATGTGCACCCGATACAAGGTTCCTGGTTCGGATTTTCCGCCCAGGCCAACCAAGCCTTCCATCCCTCCGGGGTAGGTGAATTGGTACCCCGGAGGGATGGAAGACTTGTCTGGGAAGGATAAAGCCCTGACTTGTTCATCGGCTGGCCACCGCAAGTCATTGTATGGCCAAATATGCATTCATGTCGCCTCCACGACATCCCGTAGAAGTAGAATGCGCTGGCGCATCCGAAAAGGGATTGAGTAACGCCGTCCTTTATCCGTTATCCTTATTTGGCCGTACAAGTTAATCAGCGCTCTATCTTCCCAGACAAGACTGGTACCAATTTACCGAACCCGGAGGGATGGAAGGCTTCGTTCGTCTGTGTGGGAATTCCGAACAAGGAACCTGGTGGGTGGTACACACGACAACTGGCACTTCCTCCGACTGCGCTTCACGCGCCCATAATCAAAAGTACGATAATACATTGTTGTATACTGCTCTATCAACTAAACTATCTATAATAGTTACCTTCTTCGCTGATGAGCTTCGGGGTAACTATTTCTAAACATGTCTTGTATGAAGATAGAGGCGAAACAAGACACGTTTACTGTTATTTGTTGTCAATGTTGTTGTTATTGTCATTATTAACGTTATTGTTACTCCGTTTTGAAGCCTTTATAATGCCGTAAAAGTTTGAAGAATCTTTATTTAGAAATCTTTATTTATAGAACTTTTCTTCACGACTTCTTCGACGCTCTTGAAAGCTCCCCAAGCCGCTCGTTTCCTTCTGCTCAGCTCTGGTGCTAGGTCGTTGGTCATGTTGACTTCGCGACCCAGATACACATAGCTGGAGCATTCGGAGATGTTCGTTCCGTTGAGCGAGAATGGGGCATCAGAAACCCATCCGTTCTTCATGAACATCGTCTTCGTAAGATTCAGCTGCAGTCCAACGCTTCCACATACACGATCGAAGTCGGCCAGCATTCGTTCCGCCTGACTGATGCTCGGGGTTATGAGCACGATGTCGTCAGCGAAGCGAAGATGGTGCAGTTGCCGGCCGTCGACCTTCACTCCCATGTCTTCCCATTCTAGTTCGCGCATGACGTTTTCGAGGGTGGCGCTGAAGAGCTTCGGGGATATGGTATCCCCTTGTCGAACTCCTCTCTTCACGTCAATGACGACGTCGTTGTAGAATGGTGAGATCTTGGTCGTGAATCCACTGTACAACTCTCGAAGGACTCTGATGTACTGAGTAGGAACGCCCTGGGTGAGCAGGGCTTCCATGACCGCTTCAGTCTCGACGGAGTCGAATGCCTTCTTCAGGTCAATGAACGTAAGGCACAGCGGCAGCTTGTACTCTCGCGACACTTCGATGAGCTTCGTAATGGTGTGTATGTGGTCGATCGTGCTGAATCCTCTCCGAAATCCTGCTTGTTCGCATGGCTGTCCTTCGTCGAGCGTTCTACTAATCCTATTCAGGATGACTCGAGTGAACAGCTTGTAGACTACGGACAACAGGCAGATCGGGCGATAGTTGCCAATATCGTGCACGTCTCCCTTCTTGTACAGCAAAACGGTCTTGCTGGTCTTCCACTGAGATGGAACCTTGCATTCGGACAGGTAGCGTGTGAAGAGCCGCGCCAGGGTGTTGATGAGCGCTGGCGGGAGGTTCTTCAGGTGTTCAGCTCTGATCCTGTCAGAACCGGGTGCTGTACGTTTCTTCACCGACGAGATGGCGTGTCGGATCTCGGAAGGGAGAACAGGGGGAACGACGTATCCATCCTGCGGAAGATGGCATGGGGGCAGGTGGACGTGGCTATCGAAGAGATCGGAGTAGAAGTCGTGGATGACTTTCTCCATGGTCCTTCTGGAAGAGGTGATGGTTCCGTCAGGACGTCGGAGAGCGGTCATCTTAGTCTTGAAGTTGGCGAAGTTCCGGCGGGCATTGCGGATGCTCAGCCCTGCCTCTGCTGCTTCAGCCAACACTTCCGCCCTTCTCTCCTTGAGATCTTCCTTTATCGCCGCTCTGCATAGCTTCGCAAGCTCGGACGTCAGTTGGTAGTTGCCTGACGCTCGTGCTGCTCCACGCTGGCGTATCAGCTCGAGAGTTTCCGGAGACAGGCGTCTCTTGGTGGTCTTCAAGCTCTCGGCTCCCTTGGCACTATCGTGGAGATGGTGCACGAAGCGATCGTATTCCTCGTCGACGTTGTCCATGACGGCATCTTCCCAAAGGCCGACAAGAGAGGTGTAGAGATCCCAGTTGATGGTCGTTCTGGGATTCCTCTTCTTGAACTTCGCGGCCTTCTCTCCTTGACGCGAAAAGCGAAACCTCGCGCGAAGGAGGCGGTGGTCCGATCTCGTGTAGAACTTAGGGACAACGGAGACGTCGGTCAGGCAATACTTGCGATTGAAGATGATGTGGTTGATCTCGTTGTGGAACTGGCCACCGGGGGATTCCCAGGTCCATCGTAGGGAGGGAGGCTTATGGAACTGCGAGTTTCCATGGATGGTCTTGGTCGACATGATAAACTCAGACAACGTTTCACCTTGCTCGTTCCACTCCAAACCGTGGGTTCCGATGTGAAGTTCTTCCGGCGACCTTCGTGGCCCGATCTTGGCGTTGAAGTCGCCGACGATCACCTTGTAGAAGGTGTGATCTTCCTTATAGAACTTCTCCAGCTCCACGTAGAAGGCCTCGACGTCTTAGCCGTCGTAGTCGGATGTTGGGGCATACGCGACGAACACAGTCAAGGCTGGCACGGAGCCACATCGCTTCAGTCGTAGACGTCCGATTCGGCTTGTCAGAGACTCGTACGAATCGATGTTCATGGCCAAGTACGTGTTGACGAGGACACCAACGCCGCCTACTCCCCTGCTGTCGCATGTTCCGAGGAACAGTTCTTCTCCGGAGTCGTAGGCGGCGTGTAGGGGGTGGTGTCTTCTCGTCTCGGTCAGTCCGATGACGTAGTACTTGATATCGTCCGAATAACGTCCGACTCCGTGCCCACCTATTCGACTCCACTGTTCTTCCTGCCCTAACATACGCCTCAGAGACCTGGGCTATACGAAAGCAGGATGAACACGCGATCAGCGTCGCGCAGCGTGGAATCGAGAGGACGATGCTCGGAGTGACACGACTCACGCAAGTGAGAGAAGGCCTCCGGAGTTCCGAGCTTCGCCGACGTTCGAAGATCAGAGACGCTGTCGCATGGGCCAAGTCGTCGAAAATTAGGTGGGCCGGCCACGTAATGCGATTCGCAGACACCCGCTGGACGAGAGCCGTCACAGATTGGATTCCGCGGGATGTCAAAAGAACACCAGGACGCCCACCAACGCGTTGGTCGGACTTCTTCGTGAAAGCCCTGAACGACCGATATGACGCTCTTCGTGTCCCTCGAGCGAGGAGGATCCATTGGACCACTCTGGCACGCGACAGGGACGAATGGAGACGCTGCTGGCGCCCGCTCGAGCAAGTCGATGATCAACGGGACGACAGGTGATACAGGTGATTTATAGAACTGCACCTAATTCTATAACATTAGTGAGGATTCCCAACTTTTCAAGAGTGCTCACCGTCCTTCGCCTCGTTCCTTGTCCACAGGCCGCCGAGCACTTGGTCCATCTTCCAGTAACCCAATGACCACACGACTCATTGGAGCAATTCTCATCGGAGACCTGAAACTGGCCAACGTCACCCTATCCATTACATCGGAGAGGCAGCAGCATCTTACTGGTTTCGTGAGGTTCTCGCAGTACTTCTCGGGCACGTTGAGGGTCTGGTCGACGGTGTGATGCACGCAGTAGACGCTTCGTGTTCGCCGTCCTTCGCCACAGATCGGCACGCATTCGGACCAGTCGGACGCCAGCCAACCGGAATAAAAACCGATCAGAGCACGAACTCGCTGCTCGTCTCACTCTCACTCACACAAAAGAACCGCAGCAAAGTGTAGCAATATCATGCAGTTTTCGTAAGGCATTCAGATTCAGACGGAATGGGTGCACGGCCCTTCCTTCGGCTCACGGGCGCGAGCCGACGGACAAGAACTCAAAATGCACGATATTACTGAGCAGAACTGAGAGTTGTAGAGACGGACAGTCGGCGCCGGACCGGGCCGAACTTACACTGGGCCCTACTGTGACTGTCGTGGATTGCAGCCGGACGTGTCGTACAAGTTGTGACGTTGTTTGCGTCATTTTGGCTCAATGCTTCTCGGCCAGTTTGCTTCTGGTGTCTTATGAAAGACGGGAGACGGTACTTCTAGGGGGGGGGGGGAACGTTGGTCTTTGGACGGAAAAAGCA
The DNA here is from genome assembly GCA_947396885.1 of Heligmosomoides polygyrus polygyrus. Lineage (NCBI taxonomy): Eukaryota > Metazoa > Nematoda > Chromadorea > Rhabditida > Heligmosomidae > Heligmosomoides > Heligmosomoides polygyrus. The sequence continues at coordinate 82,769,116 of OX377205.1, forward strand.
CCAACGAACTTCTTTTCTGCAGCTTTTCTACAACTCTTCATGCTGAGTCTTGCTAAAACTAAATCATATTCGGATTCAGCGCTGAGCTGTGTTTCCCATAACCTAGAAGGCGCCCAATAAATGTTTCAAAAATTAGTCCAGAGGTCTAAGCCCTTCTCGGCGCGGTGAAACCACGCCCTCGAGGGAGATTATTACATCAACAAGATATATGCTCCGAATTAGCTAGAGAAGAAGAAGATTCAGTCTAATTTTGGACTTACTATAGACTTTATATCTAGCACCCACTCATTTTTCAGTTCTCTAGTTCAGAATGATCACAATGATAAATGGTTATAGGATTCGTTACTTTCATGGTCTGTTCCACTATCCCTGAAATACTTGTCGAATTTGGCGGACTCTAGTCTTGAAATATTAGATCCTACGGACGCTTGTAGTTGTTCATTTGGTTCAACACGCTAGGTGGAACCACAGCAAGGAGGAAGTAAAAATAAATGGCATAAAAGTCTTCAGTGCTTGGCCACTGTCATAGCTTCCCACACGGTTCTTCTTGTCAGCAATCCGCTTTTCCAAGTGATCAAAGTAAACACACAATGACTTTTTTGGAAGAAAAAAAAACAATTCGAGTTCTGGAGGCCTATGAAGGCTCATTGTGGGCTTTCAAGTGTGGAATTTCGGCTAGGCTGCAAGAGAGTTCTGCTGTTTAAATATGCATTGAACCCGTCACTATTTTTGAATTTGAAAAGAAACCCACTGATGCGTTTGCCAGTCAAATCTGGGGCCGGATTCATCAACGACTTACAGAGATTTGACAGAGAAATTATAGCGGAAAATCCTGACAACGCCAACATTTCACCATATCGCTTGTTGATAAGTCGCGCTAATTCACGTCTATTCAGAAATTTACGCTGTAGTAATTTTTCTGTCAAATCTCTGTAAGTCCTTGATGAATCCGGCCCATGATCGTAATGGTATTCAAGTCTAAATTCTTCGTTTATCGAGGGCTAACTGTCCACACTTCCAAATCCGGCAAAGAGTTGGAACGTATTGAACCATATAAACAAGCTCGTGCGTCAGTAAATTTAATTCTTCAAACACATGTAGAGTCCTTCAAGTTCGAGGAGGCTCCTATAGTGAAACTGAGAGTAATGAATTCTAAGAAAATTTATGTCACTGTGATTGTTCCGAACTAGAGAAATCAAAAATTAGTGCCACGTTAGATATAATTAGTGCCACGTTAGATACAATGAATCTAAAATTGAACAAAATCTTCTTCTGAAGCTACTTTAAAGCATATACCTCATGCGTGTAATTATTTCCCTTGGGAACTGGTCCTCCGCGCAGAGCAACATATATGCCTCTGAACAATTTTTTTTAAATTTTGGGCGTCTTTCCCTTATTCGATAGAAAGCTCAGCGCTGCTTCTGAACGTAATATTCTTTCTCCAAGCACTCTGTTTGAAGATAGCTATAGAAAAACGACACATAAGGCGTTCCTTTATTTATTTGTTCATTTATCCGTGAAATCCCCGCGAAACATGGAAAATTCGTGAAGGATTCTAAAAGGAATGTCTACAAAAAAGTCGTCTCGGAAGAAGAATGCGATGGGCCTGACCGAGACTTATGAAGCTGTCGAAGACTAAGGAAGTGTAGAAAATCAAGGAACTTGCTGTGTTGCTTCTTTCACCATTTCGTCTTTGTAGTCTCAGAGGCGGCATGTGGTCAGATCCAAAACTTGCTCAAAGAATCGAGAATATGCGAGCTCTGCTCAACTCTCCTCATTTCGTAGCGAAATCTCGTCCGAGGTGGCATGGCACGCGGTCAGCCTACGGTAATCGAGCGCGTCGCCCCGCCTTCTACAGTAGTGTGAGACACCTAACGTAACACACCCAAAAACGAATTACTGGCCAAAGCCTTTTTTGCAGTTCTTATTTGATTCAAGAAACGGCAATGGACAGTCGTCTCAGCTCGAACGCAACGCGTCCGCGAGGGCAGCCATGATTGGTCACGCAGGCATCCAATGATTTCGACTCGGGCTGACGCTGACTGTACGTATAGCATCCCATCGAAATGGGCACTCCATGCATTTTACCTCACCAACGGTCTCACTCCCAGCCCTCTCTACAGCAAACCTACCGACATCTGGAACAGTATTAGTGTAGGTACGGCAAGAGTCATATCGTACTCAGAATCATGCTGCCCAAACTGAGAAGCCGCGGCACGGCAGTTTCACAGTCTCAGAGTTTCAGTTTCAGAGTATGGATGCTCTGTGCATCAGAGTTTTGACGAAGACCGTACACATTCTGGGGTCGCTTACCGTGTTACAATGTGTGTCAACTATAAAAGTTGCCGGTATCAAGCTTCTTCTAAAATTTCGTTGAAGCCAACATACCGTATAGGAAAATCGCATCACACATCACCTGTCACGTGTATCACCCGCTGTCCCATTTATTATGTACTGGATTGGTAGATTAAGCGAAAGCTAAGTCTCTCTCGTCCTTGTCGCGTGTCAGAGTGCTCGCATTATAATAATGATGTAAGTCTTATTGAGGAACTCGACTAAAATATTAGTTGCTTTACCTGTATGCAATGTCAATCTACAGGGTGAACACCGTTGACGCCAACAACCTTATCAAACCATATAAATAATAAGTCGCTAAGCGCTGAGTCATACTATCGATTCAGGCCGCCACAGAAATTAGTAACAAAACATGAGAAAATCAGGGGAAAATAGGAGGAAAATTAGTAATAAAATAGCGGACAATATCCAGACGTCTTCTACGTGTCTGGTACTCAGAAGACATGCCGAACACGACGCACAACGTGCCTGGGGTTCAGAACACGTGCCGAAGACGTCGTCCAACGTATCTAGGGTTTCAGAAGACGTATCGAAGACGTCGTACAATGTGTGTGGGGGTTCAGAAGACTTGCCGAAGACGTCGATCAACGTCTCTGAGGATTCCGATGATCACCGACGGAAGGCCCTCACAGTAGGGAGAAGGCGACCAATATCGATCTACATTATCGATTTTCTCAAATACTTAACATATCAGGGTAGAAGGTAACTGGTTATGATCGCTGACAGAAGGCTTGCACAGGAGGGTAGGGCAATCAATATCGAACGATATTATAGAATTTATCTCAAATTTAACCGATCGGGGTGAGGCACGCGAGTGTTGTGGCCGAAGAATTGCTCCACATCAGGTGGAAAGTTTCAATGGGTAGGCCAATATATCGATACTGATCACGATGATGATACCTTAACATCGTGCGAAGCGCGCTAGTGCGAGGCACGCGAATAGGCGTGAAGGAGCACCTGTTATTATATAACCAAGATCTTTAACATCATCAGTCATATAAGCGGCAGATCTTGACCTCCTTTATTTCTCAATGAGGACGGCTGCGACTCGAAGAACTGCATCACCTCGAACTCCAGTCGCGCGTGATCATCAAGGTGTCTATCCCTCAGATGTTGCTCAAGAGTCCTGAGGACGTGGGAGTCAGATCGTGAAAGAACCGTCGAACAGGGTATTATCACCAACACAAGGTCCTGCAGCTTTTGGCGACCCTTCTTTGAAGCATGTGGCCGATCATTGTTGCGAAAAAAGTAAACATTCCTCCGCCCTGGTCGTTTCCGCTGCATGGCCCACTCAACTTTTGTAGTCGAACAGCGTAGATTTTCGCAGTTACTGTAGAGCCGGCTCCAAGAATCTCGTGGTAAAAAATCCTAGGGAGTCCCTCTATCAGCAAGGCATTACCTTCTTCCGGTGGAGCTCGAACTTTGATTGCTTCAATGGATGCTTTCCATGGGGGAGCATCTGTACCTTCTGGGTATGGTTGACGTAGAGGACCCAGGAGTCATCCCCCGACTGCCTTCCCCAGAATATTCTTAATACGGAGGCATATAAAGAAAAAGGAGTGCATGCAAAGACCGATCTGATTCAGCAAAAACTAGAGTAGATCTATCATTATGACATGCATTGTATAGGCATTGTGATCTACTGTCCTCACCCTAAATTGGAATCTTAAAATTCTTATCTGAAGTTCACAATTTTCCTTCTTCAGAATCGAATGTGTCGCTCGTTGATTTGCAATTTGTGAAGCTCAGATCATGTCACGACATTTCGAAGCAGACTAGGAAAGCGAAAACTAAAAATGAAAAAAATTAAAAATGGAAAATTTTCCATTTTGGCATTGATAGGACACAAGTGTTAAGCACAATCAGAGAACTCCAATGCTATGATGCTATAAGAATTGTTGTGTTAGTAAAATTATCTTTTGTTTCCACTTATGATTGGACAAGCGGAAGAGCAGGCGGAGAAAGCGACGCCTGCCGTGTGCTTTACGAATCGATGATCCAGGTTCGAATCCTGCCTAGGCTAACCAAGCCCTCCATCCTTCTGGGATCCGCTAGATGACATTTCACTTGTCTGACCAGGAGACCATCTAAACGGTAGGTCGGAACGGGCCAAGTGTTGTATATGGGCAGAATCGCCTCTTTCTGGGAAGCAAAAAAAGCAAATGTCTCGACCCCAATACAACCCTGCGCAGAGTTTCAGCCAACTTGAGCCATCCCCGCGAAGGGATGGCTCAAGTTGGCTGAAAACAGCGATGACGCGAGCGGCGGTGGCGCAGTGGGTAGAAGGGCAGCGTAATCCCCAATCCCCTCGCTGTTTCCAGCCAACTTGAGCCCGCCTTCCGCGTGCAGGTAGAGGGCTAACGCATCAACGGCCCAACTTCCGTCGTCTCTAACCCTGCGCAGAGTTGTATTGAGGTCGAGATATTTGCATTTTGTTGTTTCCCAGAAAGAGGCGATTCTCACATATACATACATACCGTTGAGATGGTCTCCTGGTGAGAAGGATCAAGCGCTGACTTGTCCATCCGCACCGCACCGCAAGGGACTGCGTAATCCCAAACACGCGCTCAAGGTACTCCCACGAAGAAATCGTAGAAGTAGAAGGCATTACGAATCACGCAAAGGTAACGGCGACCCTTGCCATTACTGTTAGCCGGTTTCGTTTTCTTAATCGCAATAAAACACGCACTTTCGCATTGCCAAGTCCTCCAAGCCCAAAAAATCTTATCGCACAGTGATCGACGCTAGCTTCATGGTAAAAAATTGATTTCATGTTTTTTTCAAGACCATGATGACCATGGTCTCCCTCTTCATCAACTATCGATCCTCCTAACTCAAATCTTCTTTCTTCAGTGCAACACTAAGTGTAACATATGAGCCCACTAACAGACTGCTTCTACAGTCTTATTTATATAGGCCTTGAAACGGGATTTTTTGGGTTGAGAGAATGCATCTAATGTCCTACAATTCTAACCCAACATTCTTTACGCAGGCCAAACTGTTCGTGAAGAGTTATGCTTCCATAACGTAATCCAACATTTTTGCCATTTAGTGAATACTGGGACTCGTACGTCAGTTTCTACAGCTTCGCTGTCTTTTGAGAGTTCATTTCAGAACAGAATACAACATTTAATTAGCCAAAAAAGACCAAAATAAGTTCAGCAGATGAATGCAGCAAAACTTGGCTTTTTTTAGGGTTGGCAAAAACAGAACATAGAAGTTCTTCAGCCAAAAAGTGATACAAACTCAGTTAGCACAAAAGATTAGCTTAACACTGGCTCTTCGGACTTAACACTGGCATTATCTAAACTGACTCCACCTTGGTTTGCATAAGGTGAACATTGCTTTGTTTTAAGGCAATATTGTAGTTCGTTTGCTGAAAAGAAGATGAGGGACATCTACTGGTCGAAGCGTGATGATGACATTAACATTTGCACTAAACAATACGAAGTTGTTTCCCTTTTTTAGGCTTTAGTGTTGGTCTCCAACGATCCACTTGGAATACAACATCCTCTTTTTTCTAATTTATTGTTCTCTGAAAAGGCTGCAGTCAACACTAGTAAAGGCCTTTTTGCTATCGCAATGTTTCTGACTTGAAGTAGTTGAATGCCTTCGGATGACAGTGAACTAGTGTTGGGGGTAGCTCGTTCCGAGTTTTAACAACTGGGGTCATAAAGGATTCTTGAAAGACTTTAAAGTGCGGTTCGAGGTTGAATACGGAGGCTGTGCCCTCTAGTGACACCATTGAATGACGAAAAAGTGCATAGTTCGTTTTTATCAATGTCGATGTAATCATTGACGGTCTTATGAACAAGATTTTGATCATAAATGAGCGATAATGATGTAGCACCAAGTGAAGTCAATTCTTCGCTGTACGAAATTAATCCATTTCTGACGAACACTTGATTTGTAAATCTTTTCTTTTTCTGCCTCCTTTAAGATCTTATCCACGAAAACCGGTTGCGGCTAATGGACACTTAGGTCCACTTGACGCACTTCTTTGCTAATTGCAGTTTAAGACGTTCTGATACGAACACAAGGCATAAAAAGGATAGAGGTCGGCGTTAGTCTATTCCTCTGCGGGATGCGCCTCGCACTCCACTTCCAAGAGATATTGTAGAGAGAATTTGAGTGCGTATGTGACCTACATAAGGAATTTTGGTGGCCAACTGATAAACAATGGTACCAATACCGACCCCGAATGATGGAAGACATTGTTGGCCTGGGCGGGAAATCCGAACCGGGAACCTTAAATTAGAAGAAAAAACCAATGAGTGGCAAGTACGCAAATTCAAATGTGCGCGAACTATAGAGCACAGTTTGAAATGGATTAAATCTATGAAATCTAGTTGTCTTTTCCTCATCAAGCGCAACATAAAGTCAGGATTGAGGCGCAACAAATATTCTAAAAAAGACACTTCAAAGAAAACAACTGGCCAGCAAGAACTGTATACCAAAAACGCTGATGTGCCTAAGTCGCTGTATTTGCAGAGAGATTCTTTCGGTACAGTTGCCCTCAGATTCAGCGTCAAAAACGCAGGAGAACTACAACATCACATCACAAACACTACCAAAAACCAACCTGTCAATCAGTATTTTCCCCACAAACAGATGCTTGTGGAAAACTTGGAATAGTCAAGAAGTCACTATTTATTTATTTATTTATTTATTTATTTATTTATTTATTTATTTATTGTTCAGGATGTCCCAGCAGACAGAGGTTGTATTAGCAATTAATAGGTGAAAAAATGACCAAGCTAAATGTACACGACGAGAATAAACAACAACATATGTTTCCGTGATAGATAAAGGATAAAGGACGGCGTTACTCAATCCCTTCTGGGATGCGCCAGCGCATTCTACTTCTACGGGATGTCGTGGAGGCGACATGAATGCGTATTTGGCCATACAATGGCTTGCGGTGGCCAGCCGATGAACAAGTCAGCGCATTATCCTTTCCAGACAAGTCTGGTACCAATCCACCGACCCCCGGAGGGATGGAAGGCTTGGTTGGCCTGGGCGGGAAATCCGAACCAGGAACCTGGAATCGGGTGCACGCGGCAGTCGCGCCTCCTCCGACTGCGCTACACGCGCCCAATGAGGATAGATAATAAAAATTTTGCTTCTATGGGTTTTTCTATGGGTTTGGAGGCGATTTGAATATATGTTTTGCCATACAATGACTTGCGGTGGTCAGCTGATGCACAAGTCAGTATTTTACCCTTACTAGACGAGTCCGCTACCACACTGACCCAAGAGGGACGGGATACTTGGTTGGCCAAGGCAGGTGAGATCCGAACCGGAAACCTGGAATCGTGTGCACGCGACAGCCGGCACCCCCCCCCCCCCCCCCGACTGCGCTGCAGCGTCGGTTCTAAATATAAATTGTAATATATGAAGTGAAATTTTTGAACAAAATCCTGTGAAATAGAAAGACTAAGATGAACAAAACAGATTTCCAATTTTGAAAATTTCCTATTTGTCTATTTGTCGCATGAATCTTTTGGAAGTAAAATAATAAAATATGCTGATAATACTCTCTTTGATTGTCCATTTTCAACTTCATTTTTACCAACTTGCTTTTACTAATGACGCTTAGTTTTTGATAGAAGATAGTCTGACCTAAGGAACCTTTAAAAGAGTATATAATAATTTAACCCACGCAATCGCTACTGCATAAAAATATACAGCTCACGCCATTTACGAGAAAAAACGACATTAGATATCGAACAACCCTATGAAATGCGTGGCGCATCACCACAAAGGACGCCGTCTTTCACTCTTTACCCTATTAGAAGCCTAACTGTAAGACCCAATTCATTAGGCGCTGATTCAGTCCAAATATGAATGTAGAAAAAGAATCGAACTCGGGCCTGCCGCGAGACACCCCCCGCAGTCGCATCTTAAGGTAGAGAAAAACAGCTCCTGCCTTGGCACTGAATGAAGAATGCCTGAAGGTTTATTCTTGTATCTGTCATGAGGCCCTAAACGGCTAAAGAATAAGGTAGGCTTCGATATGCGTTACTTCTGGGCAACTAAAGTTTTCACTAATGAACAATTACATATGAAAAACTAAATTTTTGAAAAGAATTATTGGGTTGATCGAAAAGTCTTGCAACACTAGCATAACAATATTACAATACAATACAATATAATACAATATACAAAAACTCAGTCCACGATATATTCCCCATCCATTCTAAGATCCTGCCCCATCTTTCAGGCAGCCTTTCAATTCCTTGCCGCCAGAATTCCGAGGGTTGTGAGGGAAAGAATTCAGAAGCCTCCATTTCCAGTTGACGTCGATCATCGAACTTTCTACCTCAAAGATGCCGCTTCAGAGCTCTGAATAGGTGTTAATCAGAAGGAGCGAGGTCTGGAGAGTACGCTGGATGCGGCAGAGCTTCCCGACCTAACTCCTTTCTCGCGACTCACTTTTGCGACATGAGGACGTGCGTTGTCGCGCAACAGGTAGACATCTTCCCGTTCTGGACGTTTTTGGCGCATGGCGTCGGCCAAGCCATGGAGCTGGGTAGAGTATACAGATGCTGTGACTGACTGTGGTCTCACTATCCAGCAACTCCCAGTAAAGTCCCACCAGCAACACAGAAGGACCTTCTTCTCGTGGTGCCCACTTTTGGGTTGTCTTAGAGCCGGTCCTCCACGTGGGAGCCATTGGCTCTTGCGGGTGTGGTTAAGATAAAGAACCCAGATTTCACCACCAGTAACAATGTCTTTCTGAAAGTCCTTTCTGTGCGGGCGAAGAAGCAGTGACTCAGCAACACTGAGCCGGCATGCCTCGTCAGGTTCCTGCAGCTCATATGGTGCCCAAGACGACAAAACGTTGCGGTACCGAGGGATCTCCAGCTGCCTCAGGTGCTTTGCGCACATCCAAGTGTCGCCGCCAATTCGCGAGTGGTTGGCTTTGGCTCCACCTTGAAGGCTTCGCGCAAGCTGTCTTCTTCCACAACAGAGAGGCGTCCGAAACGAGGTCGATCTTCGAGAAAGATATCTCTAGCCTGGAAGCGCTGATACCAACGGGTCACTGTGGAATAGTGCACGACTTCCTCCTTGAATGCAATGTAGATGTTGGAGGCTGCAGTCCTGGCGGAATGACCTTCGTAGTAGACGATGGGTCGTAGGATGCTGCTGCTTACCGTCGACGTTGTTGCTGCATTCGTACTCGACGAGGCCTTACATACATAGCATGCTTGAGGAAGCTTCGAGAATGTGCTGTGACGTCACCACACAAGATCAATACTGCAAGAGCTTTCACAAATTTAAAAGGCAGTAGTAGCGTAAAGTGCTGAAAGACTTTTCAATCAACCTAATGTTTACATTTCCGAAAATGCCTACCCCAAAATCATATTCTCGTTTCTTATGTTGATCTTCTTCGTTTTTTTTTCTTCGACAACATTTTAACCTTCCAAAATTTTTTCAAATATTTCCCCTAGAAGTTTTCTCGGATTCGTATTTTTTGAAAAAAAATCGACTTGCGAAACATGAGCTAGAATTATCCCGTTTAGAAAAGGCTTTGCGCCACTCCTTTGGGGATAGTTAATGCCGTCCGAAAAGAACGAAAATAGAGGGCTTCGCACGTTTTTTCGTTCTCGTTTTTAGAGAAAAATTTATGGCGAGGCTTCGCAATGCGCTGTGCAATCCACTGAAAGTGCCCACAAGACGGCTGCGAGCTTAAAATAAAACGTTTGCAAGCAACTGCCGATGGGTGCTCCAGAAAAGAAGTAGTCCTGATTTTAACCACCTGACGCCATTGCCTAGAGCAGCAAACATTGTTCACGGCTCACTCCAAAGGCTCACAGGCAGATTACAACAAATCCTATCTGGGAGGCTGGAAATTTCTTGTAAAGTTCTTCAAACGCTTTGAAATAGTCTTGAAGGCTTCACGTTTACCAGCCAGAGAAGATAGTGAAAGGGCACAGTGGAGCGTCCACTCGATTGATAGGTTCGATTCTGTACGCATTGCCCACGCCGCACCCTAGAAGCATTCCTGGCATCATAGAGACTGGAGACGTACACCACGTTTGAGATACCCCGAAGGCATGCATGTCCTGGGAAATAAGCTGCTCCAATCGCAAAAGCCACAAAAGCAACTGCTTGCATCTGAATGTCTACCCGCTAGTATACACAAACTCCGCCAACTTCTAAGGCTCTAGAAAAGTTGAAGTGGCAGTACGATCACTTTCACCGCCTCACCACGTGTCACCACACCTCCTTGTTTTCAAGGTCTCTCTGGTCTCGTTTAAGGCCTGAAAAAACTGGCCAACTCTGCCGAGACTCTTCTCAAGAGAGGGCAACAACATCTATTGAAGGAAAAATTTGATAAGGAACCGAATAGCTCTCCATGATGCACCAGATGACTTCCCAGAATAGCAAAGAAAAGTGTCATTCAGCCTGTGATTCGAAAAAGCATCGAATATTTGAAACTTCTGATTGACAATCCGGCGAAACGTTTGAAGAAATGGTTCAAACCGGCTTTTGCAGATGTCTTCTGAACACACGGGGAAACTTGTTAACCTGCAATCTCATATGGCAATTTCCTATCAAACATAATAGTCCACTCTATGATAACGGCACATCTAAATTTCTTTTTCCACATGATATCGTTTGAGGTGAATGAGCGCAAGCACAGCCGGCAACGACTAGCTCCATTAAAGGATAAAGGATAAAGGACGGCGTTATTCAATCCCCTTTGGGATGCGCCACGCATTCTACTTATACGGGATGTCGTGGAGGCGAGTTGAATGCGTATTTGGCCATACAATGACTTGCGGTGGCCAGCCGATGAACAAGTCAGTGCTTTATCCTTCCCAGACAAGTCTGGTACCAATTCATCCACCTCGGATGGATGGAAGGCTTGGTTGGCCTGAGCGAGAAATCCGAACCAGGAACCTGGTATTGGGTGCACACGACAGCTAGCACCTCCTCCGACTGCGCTCCACATCCATTACTTTATTTTATTCCTATCACCACTACAGGGCATTCAATTATCTTCATTAATGGCTGAAGTCAGTTACTTTAACCGTTAAGTGGCTGGTATCGAGGTTGTCGCTTATTATATAAAGTGTCTCAAAAAATGTATACACTGTTTGAAAGGTGATAACTTTGCTTACAGCAAAGGTACTGAAGAAATTAAAAGTTCGTATGAAAGCTTTAAAAAAGTAGAAATTTTCTGATCTATGAGCGGTATGAAATGCGCCATGCACTCGTCTGAAATTTCGCATTTTACAGTCGATTGTTTGTGTTTCGCTTGAATACATGTTATAATTTCTTAACAAAATGGCCGCTTCGATTGATTTGTGCCTCGTTTCAAAGGTTTAGGGGCGCGTGGAGCGTAGTCGGAGTCCGGATTTCCCGCTCAGGCCAACCAAGCCTTTCATCCCTCCTGGGTCGGTGAATTGGCACCAGACTTGTCTGGAAAGGATAAAGCGCTGACTTGTACATCGGCTGGCTACCGCAAGTCATTGTATGGCCAAATACGCATTCAAGACGCCTCCACGACATCCCGTAGAAGTAGAATGCGTGGCGCATCCCGAAAGAGATTGAGTAACGCCGTCCTTTATCCTTTTTTCAAAGGTTTAGACCTTAATAGCACACCATAGCTTACGAAAAAACATGGTATTCTAAAAAATGCAGTTACTATTTGAAAGGTTCTAACATTGCAGCAAGTTAATTGCAGTTTAAAAAAGTTTTAGACTTATATGAGAGCAAGGGATGACGAATACTCCGTGGCATACAAATCGTCAAGATTGCGCCACGCCACCGCCTATAAGCTTGCATTTCAGACCCAAGATTGTGCATCGGCTGAATGCTTGTTGCAATCTTGTTAGTACCTGGCCAGACTAACCTGTGCTGTGCTTCTTTTAACGTTTTCCGCCGTCCAGTATCTGTCATTATGCCGATTAACCTCTCCATTCAGCTTGAATGTTGCTTCAACAGTCCACAGAATCCGCCTTGGAAAATGGGGCTCCTGGTCACATTTAAATTGTGCAACCAATAAACTTGTGTTATAACGTAATTGCCGAGCTGTTAAAAGAAGCGCAGCACATGTTAATCTGACCAGGTAGTAGCAAGATTGTAACAAGCATTCAGCGCAGGCACAATCAGTCGAGTCCAAATTGCAAGGTTTCAAGCGGAAGCATGGCGCAATTTTGATTATTTTATTTGCATCCCACAGCAATCTCCTTATCCATTGCTTTCATAAAAGCCTTAAACATCTTCAAAAGCTTTACTACATAGCTAGCAGCAGTGTCAGAACCTTTAAAACAGAACCTGTACTTTTTAGGATACGCTGCATTTTTCGCAAGCCGTAGTGTGTTTTTATGTTTAGCATTTTAAAAGAAGCTTAGATCAATCAATAATGCCATTTTATGGAGAAATCATGGCAGGTATTCTAGCGAGAGACAATCAATCGAGTGTAAAATTCGAAATTTCAGACGAGTGCATGGCGCATTCCATACCGCTCATACATCAGAAAATTTCTACTTTCTTAAGATTTGCATGGCGCATTCCATACCGCTCATACATCAGAAAATTTCTACTTTCTTAAGAATTCATATGGGGAATTAACTTCTTTATTATCTTCACAGTGAGCAAAGTTATCACCTTTCAAACAGTGTATGCATTTTCTGAGACACCCTGTATTAGACCTATGTTTTGTTATGATCAAAACTCTAGCACCAGGCTGGACTCGAACCCATACCTGACTGTGAGGGAATGCTCTACTTTATTACACCACCGGCGCTGCTTGCTCAAACGCGACATAAGGGTAAAGGGTAAAGGGCGACGTTACTCAATTCCTTTTGGGATGCGCCAGCCCATTCTACTTCTACGGGATCATGGAGGCGATTTGAATGCGTATTTGGCCATACAATTTCTTCCGGTGGCCAGCCGATGAACAAGTCAGCGCTTTATCTTTCTCAGACAAATATGAGGCCAACTGACCTACCCCGAAGGGATGGAAGGCTTGGTTGGCCTGGGCGGGAAATCCGAACCAGGGACCTGGTATCGGGTGCACGCGACGGTCGGCTTCTCCTCCAACTGCCACGTGCCCAAACGCGGCGTATTTTCGTTAAATTCGAAGAGTTTTCGTTAATTCAAAGTTCAGTCAGAGCACTATCGCGTTCACTCCTCACGCCTCATGTTCGCCGTAATTACGCTGTCATTCGACCGGCGCACTTAAGTTCGCGTGCGCAACCGTCCACTCTGCCAGCTGTTTTGTGAAATTTGCGATAAACACTTGAGCCGAGAACGACGAGCGGACGACGCATTCTCAGCGCTTCTCGGGGCGCAGAAACAAAGCCGAGGGGCCGAAATGATTTCATGATGTGCTCGAGGTCGTCCGTTCACATGAAGCCTTCCGAACCACCGGAGTCCATTAGCCTGACAAATGGCTCGAGATCGCCGTTGATAACAACGCGCCGCTCTCCTCCTATGGAAACTTCTCGCCCGGGAAGTGTACCTAAGCAATTCAGCTGCAGTCGTCCTAAAATGTCTTCATATGCTCAACACAGGGTCTATCTTAGTCGGAGGGGGGGGGGGAGGGCATGCGGTGTTGGCCGCTCGATCCTTTCCCCTTGAATTTCTCCCAAAGCTTCAAATACTATCAGATGATTCGAGGAAGGTTATGCGCACTCAGGAGCCGTTATGGTCGAGGGATGTTCGACTTAATTGTCACCTTAGCGTTGCCCCTACCGACTAGGACATACCCATCAACACCAAATTGGAACCACACTGTTCAGCCTTATGTAAAATGGACAACCGGAGATCTAATTTTCAGTGTAGAAAATAGAGGATTAACTGTACGTAGTATAGATTCAGCGTTTTTTTTTACCATGTAATGCTGGCTCAGAATCTCAGAAATCGTTTTAAAAGTGCATATTACCGAGCTCATTAACCAAGGAAGGAATCGAACTTACCCCCGGACTTATCAATGCGACATATTCTTTCTGATACTTTCCAGAGTGCTGAATCCAAATATGGAAGCGTAATCTGGTGCGATTAAATTTGAACACAGATAAGTATAGGAGAAAGGGTACATGTGGCGAAGACGCATTGCAGAGCAGAGGGTGTGGGAACGTGCTTCTTAAGCGTGTAAATGCGCCGATGCTACTATACATAGCCGCGCCAGTCAATCATGTGCCCTTCGTCTGAGCCGGTGCCTGATTGGCAGGCGCGGTTACGGTAGGAGCAGCGGCGCGTTCCCGCACCCCTCGGAACAACGTTTTCGCTACATGTGCACGTGAAAGTTCACCGGCGCACGAGGAACTACAGAAATAAAGTCGCTGCAACTGGAGTCGTGTACAAAGGATGGGTAGTCCAGACTTACAGTTGTGAGACTATTAGGGGGGGCCAAAAGTAATGAGACAAAATGAAAAAAAATCTTTATCTCCTTATAACTCAATTACAACTCAACGATGCTAAGGAGTGTATTTGCCATTAAGGGCAAGGACCTTGCTGCCATCGCTCAGCCAACTTCCTGATCCCATCCTTCCAGAACTGCTCGAGCCTGGTGTTGATCAACTGCTCGATATGGTTGTCAAGGACTGCTTGGGTTCTTGTGTCCCTTCCGACTAGGAAGTCCTGTAGGCTCAAGTAGTAGTGGTAGTTGCATGGAGAGATGTCCAGCGAATACGGTGGGTGAGGCATGTGAACGTAGCCCAGCTGGCCAAGCTTATCCGTGCTTACTTGTTCCCGATGGGGTGCGGCGTTGTCGAAGAGGAGAACCTTCTTGAAGCGCTGCGAATGAATAAGAGCGAGTCGCCCGCCCATCTCCTCTATTTCGTTCACCATGGCCTTGGAGTTCATCGCGGTGCTCTTGGAAAACAGCTTCCGGTAAACCGATCCATGGGCGCAGACCCAAAAGCTCCAAAGATGCTTCTCGCCGTGAACATCTCGCCGAACGAAGGTCGGTAACAATTCACCAGGCCTCACCCAGACTCGCTGCTTGGCAGGGTTAAGGTAGAAGACGTGCTTCTCATCTTGCGTGAATATTGAGCCCAGGCTGCTCGGGGTTGGGAATTGGGGGAGATTTGAGCGACACAGGTCGACTCGTCAGACTGGGGTTTCGGCATGAGACAGGCTGGGGTTTTTGGCATGCTTCTGGAAAGAGCGGAAGTGGTAACTTTTCAGATGGGCTTCAGTAAGTAGCATACAAACATACAAATACAACAAGCACGAAACCAGACTCCAGCCACGAGATATATGGACACGGCGTGGGGTGTCTCATTACTTTTGGCCCCCCCCTAATACTTGCACGGAGAAGAAAATCGCCGAACTGTCTTCATTGAATCTTCGATTTTGTGTCATAGCGGCCATGATGCATAACTAGTGAGACCGGCGGATACGCGGTATCCTCCGGATAGGCAGGTCGGCCCCAACGATGGCCAGGTACCCAAGCCGGTAGGATTATCCATATAAAGAACCGATTCAAACGACCAGGATCTCTCTACCCTACCTGGAGAACCCGACTACCTTGTAAGTATCCATATCCATGACGACGATAGAGGTTTCTGATAAAAATGAGAACACGGAGGATAACCTCTGCCCTGATAAAGGTAAAAACGATTACTTCACAGTTGGAGAAATAAACATTAGAGACTCGAACCTCGGTCAAACAGCGCTCGTGGTGCAAGGCGTAGCATCGCTTCCTGAAAAGCAGAAGATGCCGGTTTGAGTCCCGCCTGGGGCAAGGGTTTGATCGCAACAAAACATGCTGTAACAACATGTATCCTCTAAACCAGCCGCTCCAGTCTTCAACAAATGTGTTGAAACGTGGAGAGATCTCCTTGCTTTCAGTAGCTCACCAACAATCTGTCGGTCGCCTTGTGGTAATTTCCCAGCTCTAGCGAATGTTTGGTTCTCCACGGTTCGCTAATTTAATTAAGTAATCATGGTAGAAAGCCGGATCCGCTCTTCTGGTGTGGTGACGCCAATTCTCCCGATCAAATGCTTGATCAGGGTGCACACCAGCCATCTTTAAGTCCAAATGCAACGTATCTAGCCAACGTTGCTTCGGGCGTCCCCTGGGCCGCTTTCCAGGGACCTCAAGGTTCAGGCCTATCTTCCGGACGGTGTCGTCATTAGCGCGAAGGACGTGGCCGTACCATCGAAGACGAGCTTCACGCAGCTTTTCGGATATCGGGGCCACACCGAGCGGGACAGATGCTAATGAAAATGATGCGTTTCCGTTTAGCAAGTCTGCTGCAGTATAACTTCATAAACTACCAGACAAAAATAGGCTAATAAACAATAAAAGTAATTGAGTTAATTATGAAAATAAGATCACAAATAATAAGGCAGGCACACATAGGAAGTATGAGTTCTTCAAGCGCGGTTTGACGCAAACTGATTGACTTACTTCCATTTGCCTGTCATCATTTTAATGTTGAGCACTATCGCACCTACGAGGCAAGAAGATCGCGTTATGAACTTTAAAGATCGTCATGATAGCCGCCTTGCTATTCTGGTATGGTGGCCTTAAAGGAGTGGTTTTTTGTTGCTACACATCATACGGAAGTGCAGTAGAAGTTACATCCAGCTACACTTTGACGAAATTCATTCTCAATAGAAAAACAAGTGGAGAACCCGACGACCTTGTTAGTATCCATATCCGTGACGATGGTAGAGGTTTCTGACAGAAAAAAAACTACCCATAAGCTGAAATCTTCCATGTTCGACCTTCAAAAACCAGATGAAGAAGCCTTTCAGAGCGTTATCGTTTTTGCCGCGGATGAGGCTTATCCCATAGAAAACTCGCTTCGCATCTGCGCCTTTGCAAACGGCGCTCTCGACGGGCCTCGCCAACGAAAAAAACGAAAAAAAAAACAAGGGTTGCTCCGAATTTTGGTTATTCCATATTAATTTCTGATTCCCAGTGTCCACAGAGGTCATCCCAGACAGGAAGACGTGAAGCAACTGCATTAATCTGATGGCGACCGGCCGCAATTCTGCAGTATGAATTCTCGACGGTTGGGGGCAGAGCGTCGGCGGCGCCTCGTGCCTTCGCCGGCGCTTCGCATAAATCATCCGGATTTGGTCATACGTAAAAGTCGGTCATTCAAGAAAACGACCGAAAAAAATGCCGACAGCGAAAACTGCACGGAGGGTTCTTCACAACGCCGATTCGGGGGGTTTTAAATAGCCCATAGAATCGCCTCTGCTACAGGAACATTTGCATGGACACGATGATATAAAAAGTTGAACTATTGGTTGATCAAAGGACAAAGAATAGAGAACCACAAAAAAATCCTGATTTTTTCATTTTAAACAATAACACACTACTATTTGGCACTAGTTGAAAGTTCCTACTCCACCGACACGACTTCGGTCGAAAATATTTTCTCGCTGAAACTTCGTCTAGGGGGGGGGGGGTTATTTGGGGTGCTGATCACGAATCTGACATCTGTTTTTCACGATTCGGTCGGAGACCATCCATACCATTAACATGGGTGGTCCAGGCAGGGTCACCAATTTCGACCAAACTTTCGCCTAGGGGTTTTTGGGGGTGCTGATCACGAATCTGACATCCGTTTTTCGTTTTACGCTGGAGTACGGTAGGTTACGGAAGGTACGGGTGACTAAGGTAATGGTCACTGATTTCACCAAAACTCCAGCGTGAAACGAAAAACGGATGTCAGATTCGTTATCAGCACCCCAAGAACCCTTAGGCGAAGTTTGGGCAAAATCGGTGATTATGACCTCGGCAGCCTTAGTTACCCGTAGCTACCGTAACCTTCCGTAATCGGCCGCAATTTCAAAACTGGATGTCAGATTCGTGACCAGCAGCCCAAATAACCACCCTAGACAAAGTCTCAGCGAAATCGGTGACTCTGCCTGGACCACCCTTGTTAACGGTATGGGTGGTCTCCGACCTAATCGTGAAAAACGGATGTCAGATTTGTGATCAGCACTACAAATAATCGCCCTAAACGAAGTTTCAGCGAAAAACATTTTTTCGACCGAAGTCGTGTCGGTGGAGTCGGAACTTATTAGTGCCAACTATTTTATATGAAAAATGAAAGAAAATTTTCTTTAAAAATCGAAAATAATTTTGTAGAAAAGTTGAAGTTAGGCTTACAAAGGGAAACGATCGAGAAGGTGGAAGAATTCCGCCACCTCGGAAGTGACCTATCCGAGGAAGGAAGTGTGGACCAGGCGGTCAGGGGACGGATAAACGCAACCTGGCTCAAGTGGAGGGAGTCCACAGGGATCCTCTGCGACCGTAGATGCTCCAGGACGCTCAAAGGCAGGCTCTATAGAACAGTTGTGAGACCTGCCCTCCTCTACGGCAGTGAGTGCTGGGCCCTGGGTAAGGTGCAGGAGCGGCAACTGCACGCGGCGGAGATGAGGATCTGATGTGGGCATGTGAATGGACCTGTCGGGACAGGGTGCGAAACGAGGATGTTAGGGCAGTGATGAAGACAGCCCCGATCCAGCTGAAGATGAGGGAGCAGCGCCTAAGGTGGTACGGACACGTCCTCAGAAGGCCAGAGAATCACCCCGTAAGGTTGGCCCTAGATTACGAGGCACCCGGAAAGCGTCCGAGAGGAGCCCCAAGGAAAGGATGGAAGGACGTCACCAAGAGAGATCTCGCCGAAGTCGGCGCCACGGCAGATGACGCCCTTGATAGGATGAGGTGGCGACAGATCACAAGAACAGCGGACTCTGCGACCGCGCGGGACTAAACGCTCAAGAGAAGAAGAAGAAGAAATTGATGTTAGGCTTAATCTAATAAGGAAGGTGAACAGCAAAGCATGCAAATATTTTAAAAAAGGAAAAAGTAAGGAGCTGATTTGGTTTTCGGGTTTTGCACGGGCCCTTATACGAAAACCAAACTGAGAGGTCCCGCTGTTCAAAGGAGAAGTAACCACAAAATACATAGGACGACAAAGTGCATGGGATTAGATGTGAAACATAATGTTGTGTAATTGCACATCTTGGTGGGACCACTCGAAGAAAGTGTGAGGTCATAGGTAGTGGAGGAGGTTGAGTGTAGAGAGCTCCTGATGCAATGGATAAGAGGTTTCAAACCACCCTACTAGTCTAGGTGAAAAGACCTAGCCGGTAAGTTTAACAAGAGATTAACGCCCACCTCCTTTTGCTACTAAATTAAAAGTGGATGTTCTCCCTAAAATAGAACCTCGCTCGTTAGAATGTTCTGAAGACTTCAACATAAGTGCTATATAAAGACACTGTCCTGCCGTATGTGCATAACATATCCAGCTCCGCCTTCCTTGCCTATTTCACTGTACGATGGCCGAACTGTCTACCCATATTAGACACGTACTCCTTTACGAGTTTGAATCTGGGCACTCCGCTGCAGAAGCCTATCGAAACTTGTGTCGTGTATTCGGCTCTGAAGCTCCTTCTGTACGGTCTGTGTATAGCTGGTTCAAACGCTTCAGAAGCGGCAACAGGAGTTTCGAAGATGAGCCTCGCTCTGGTGGACCGACTACGATATCTTTGGATGAACTGAGAAAACTGGCGGAGCAGCATCCATATGAAGGTGTGCTTTATTCTGCCGCTGCTCTTGGTTGCTCCCGATTCACCGTGGACAATGGACTGCGATCTCTTGGAATGCTTAAAAAGCTCGATCAGTGGCTTCCGCATGAACTGACCGACGACAACCGGCGAAGACGTCTGGACATATGCACTCAGCTGCTGTCCCGAAGTCGCACCTTTAACTGGCTGGACACCATCGTCACAGGAGATGAAAAATGGGTCCTCTACGTCAACCGCGCTCGTAGACGTGCATGGCGCCAACGCGATGAAGTCCCGAAATCTTGCTGAGGAAAAGGAAAGTCATGCTAAGCGCCTGATGGGGAGTTTATGGGATGTACCATTTCGAGCTGCTGCCTGACCAGCACGACTGTCACTGCCGAGGTCTACGCTACCGAACTGCAGAGACTGGCCGACAAGATGGGCAAGGAACAGCCCAGGCTCGACAAAGTTCGCTTGCTGCACGATAACGCGCGCCCACACATCGCGAAGACGAGTTCTCAGAAAATTCTGGAACTCGGATGGAAGTTCTGCCGCATCCACCGTACAGCCCAGATCTGGCCCCAAGTGGCTACCACCTTTTCCGATCACTTCAGCATCATCTGGAAGGGAAGCGTTATGGAGATCGTGACCGCCTCGAAAATGACCTCCGAGATTTTTTCGCCTCCAAGTCGCTGGATTTCTACGCCAGAGGAATTTGAGGTCTTGTGGAACTCTGGCGGAGAGTAGTCGATATTGATGGAAGTTATTTGATTGATTAATAAAATGTTGGTAAAAATTGTGTTACTTTGAAAAAAATTGTCGTATTTCTGCAGATACCTTCTGGACATGGGCACGTGTAGCGCAGTCGGAGGAGGCGCGACTGTCGCGTGCACCCGATACCAGCTTCCTGGTTCGGATTTCCCGCCCAGGCCAACCAAGCCTTCCATCCCTCCGGGGTCGGTGAATAGGTACCAGACGTGTCTGGAAAGGATAGAGCGCTGACTTGTTCATCGGCTGGCCACTGCAAGTTATTGTATGGCCAAATACGCATTCAGCTCGCCTCCACGACATCCCTTAGAAGTGGAATGCATGGCGCATCCCAGAAGGGATTGAGTAACGCCGTCCTTTATCATTTATCCTTTACTTTCCGGACACCCTAATAGTACCTGTTCAGGAAGTTCAGGATGAGCGATTTTTTAAACCCTATGAATCTTCCAAAATTACAATGATTTTTTGGAACCGTTCAGTTAAATAAATAAAATAAAGGTAAACGTAATAAATAAAGGTAAATAGTTAGTATTTTTTCAAATCAAGTCAAAACACTTTTTAATAAAATTGTTATAGTTAGACAATTTCTACACTCACCAGTATCCTCAGCGGCTTAACAAAAAGGAAAAACGTATAATGAATTCTTTAAAGCGTATCGAATTAGATTTAATAGGTTTTTGGTTTAATTTGGAGTGAGTTCAGTTTCACTCTAGAGGAAACCTGTTTGCTTTGAAAAGTATCAAGCTGGTTTTTCTCAATGTTCTCAACTTTAAATAAACGTATACAACAAGCTTATTTAAACCGATAATTAGTAATCAATTGAACGATGGACAAAAACTAAACGAAAATTTTTCTGCTAATTTTTTTTTACAAAAATAGGTTTTTATAAAGAATCTCGAATTGCGCAGAACCACGCGAACAATCGTGCCAATCTCTTCTCACTCTCTTTAAAAAATCTTCAAATGCTCAGAATAAGGAGAAGAACGTTCTAGGTGTCTGCATTTTAAGGTGTGATAAATTGTGAGCCCTATTTTTCGATTTGTTTAAATATTTGGTTAAAAAAGCATCTTAAGTGCACTTATAAAACAAGGAAATAACGTACAAAACAATATTGTACTATGTTAGCAACCTCACGAGGATCAACTGGAGAAAACGTAACATGACTATGCACTTCAAATTCGTATTTTTCAATATTGTGCTGCCTTTCAGAAGGCCAAATACACGGAGCCTAAACCAATGGAGAAATGATGGCGGTTTTCAATCCCTTTTTTGAGATGCGCCACGTATTCTACTTCTATAGGATTTCGTTTAGGTGAATGGTCCTACAATGAGTTGCCAGCCGATGAATAAGTTGGCGCTTTTTCCTTTCCAGACAACTCTGGTACCAATTCATCGACCCCGAAGGGATGGAAGGGTTGGTTGGCCTGGGCGGGAAACCCTAACCATGAACCTGGTATCGGGTGCAAGCCACAGCCGGCACCTCCTGCGGCTGCGCTACTCGCGGTCCTCAACCAAAGAGAATGCTCCCAAAATGAGAATAACAGTAATAATTCAACTTAATTTAATCATGGTTTAAGCAAATAATTTGATTTCGGTATAATTACGCAGTTAAGCAATCAGTATACACAGCTATGATGTGTCCTAAGCCTAGGAGTACGGTCTTACTTCCAGTCATACCTAGGAGCGCAGCAGCCTCATAACGCCTCCATACGATGCTGTTTTCATAAAGGATAAAGGATCAAGGATAAAGGACGGCGTTACTCAATCCTATTTGGGATGCGCCAGCGCATTTTACTTCTACGGGATGTCGTGGAGGTGACTTGAATGCGTATTTGGCCATACAATGACTGGCGGTGGCCAGCCGATGAAGAATTCAGCACTCTATCCTTCCCAGACAAGTCTGGTACCAATTCGCCGACCCCGGAGAGAGGGAAGGCTTGGTTGGCCTGGGCGGGAAATCCGAACCAGGAACCTGGTATCGGGTGCACGCGACGGCCGGCGCCTCCTCCGACTGCGCTACACGCGCCGCTGCTTTCATAGTAACTGAATTAGCCTAATCGAACTTGTAAAACTGTTTATTCCTCATCTTCAGAGCCAAAAGCTTAAACGAATATTTAAACGTGACACTCTGCCAACAGAGAATGTCGCCAGCCCTGTATTTTTGGCCACCGGCTTAGGTTTGGAGAAGATGATTAGGAAGAGGAAGAGCACTGGTGTTTTTTTTTTCACAATTTAGATAATATGTTGGTCCAGAAACGACAAGCAATTTGAATTGTAGTATCTTCATTGCAATACCAGCTTATCAACTCAGTTAAATACCGTTAGAAAATGGATGTGAAAGGAAGTTAGCCTAGAGTTTCTGGATCCTGGAACTATACACTTCTTGAGTCGATGAATGCTTGAAGGCTGGTTTCATCTTTGGTTTACTATTATATTGAACTTTCATCGTTACTAAGATTTAGTGACACTCGATGAGGCGAAACCTAGTTCTGGGGAGATCATGACGAAACCTCTACCACTATTGAATCTTCCCTGAATCATACTTGCTCGTTTTCCTAACTTCACTCTTTCGTATGCCTTTCTTAAGTGGCTCTTAAATGTTGCTAGGACTATTTTCTGACAGGACTTCTTTTAAGTCGGTGTTTGCGACTTGGCGCTGCTCTTCCATTCGGCAGCTTTTCACCCCATACATCCTTATTCTACGTCATGGTTCTCATCCTTAGTTCCTGCGGAAAACGAAAATCTCCTATGCTCGTCTTTGCATTAAACCAAAAAATTTGTTAAGAAACTTGTCAAGCATTTGTCTGTCTAGCATTTGTTTCCTATTGTACATATTGTCTTTTACTGCTCTCCAACTATAAAACGTTTCTAGTTCTGATTTTTTGTATTCACACTGCGAATAAATAAATGAAAAATCCCCTAATAAATAAATTACAACTAGTCGGAACCGCTGCCGTGTAAATGGCCCTCAGCTTGGTGACTATCGGCTTTTGCCAAGATGTTGTCATGCTCATCATTTTGTCGCATCTTATATCTGGCAAGTGAGTCCCAATTTTTTGGAGGGGTAGGACTTTACATATCGTAGATAGTTGGTATGTCCGACTTTCCATGAACCTCGGCATGATGTCGAATTCGTAATAGTTCTTCCTTGAACTCTAGGCGAGGTTGGTAACAGCGTTTATTAGGCTTACGTTTCGGCGAGAACGCCTTCTTCAGAGCCTGAAAGGAAACAAACCCAAGTGTGACCACTCGACCAAGGGTCTCCTCAACCTTACTGGATTTCGAGACCAATTAGACGTACACAAGATCAGTAGGAGACAGCAATCGACCTCACCTAATCAAGGATCGAAAAGCGATCAGGGCAGTAGTGCTCGTGAGGGTACCAACGAAGACCGTATTCCTGACTAGAATGCTAGCCGGAGGTATGGCCTGAGCTCCCGGGTTATATATAGGCACCCCCTTCCGGTTGATTTTTGGGTCAGTAGCCTGTATCCAAAATGCCTCAAGGGCTTTCCGCGCCGACGTCTAGCGGAGAGGACTTTGAGGTTAAATTTGAAATTTTAGCGCGTCTGGGGCTCACGCGCTAAAATTTCAAATTTGACCTCAAAGTCCTCTCTGTGGTGGGCGTTGACCCTGTGGCCACCCAGTGCAGTGGAAACCCGCGAGCTTTGCTTGTCCTCCGTGTGTTCTTTGGCGCGTACATGGAGTGGGCGAGAGGTTTCACCAACATACTTTTCACCACAGATGTGGTAGGTGATCCTGTAGACTGTTTCAGAAACGGCGCAATCTCCCTCTCTGCGGCCGGACAGACCACGCAGTTAGGAGTAACGCAAAGGCGATCGTACATGCGATTTCTTACCAGCCGGCATTTCAGACTACAGGGCGGTAATTCCATAAGAATTACTGACTCATCTAATCCCGTCCTCCTCAGGCACTTTCTGATGGCAGTGCTGACCTCATCAGAGATAAACGGCATACGTATCCATTTTGCGCAGCAACTTCGCGTGCCAGCTTTATAGATTCCCTGCGCTCTTGCTAACCACTACAGACCTCCGCTGCTGTATTGAGCATGTTTCTTATCACAGCTTTTTTAGTCCTAGTGGGATAGGCCGAACGGTAGTGCACAATGATGTTTTTATTGCTAGGCACTTCGTGGTGAGCTTTCCACCCAGGAGTTGCAGTTGAACGTTAGGAAATGGTAGCCCGCTTTCGCTAGGTTTTTCCCTGGTCAGTTTTATGCGGTGAGACTGGTTGTTTATTAGACGAAAACACTCATCCATCTCTTGCTGATATGCACATATGACGAAGCAATCGTCAATGTATCTGCAGTAAAAGATCTCGTAAACAGCTAGACAATCTAGTCGATATGTGTTAGTTGTTTGCTGGAGGTTGGGTAATAATAATAGTTGGTGGTTTAAGACAGACATTTAAAAAAATGACTTACAGGATGCTATTGCAGGTGTTATAATGTTTATTTTATTTTATTTTATTTTATTGCGCAAAATGTGCCCATAAATAATAAACGAAACAAATACTATAGACTAAGCCAGAGTACAAGGCTCATATGTCAAACACATGTTGTGTTGCGGTCAAAACTTTTGCGCGTTATGCGGGACTCGAACCCTTACTCAACACTGTAGGACATTGGCAACAATGCCGTCGATGCCTTCTGTTCGCTTTTTTGTTGGACAACGAGCAGTTAGCGATGAATGGTGCCTCGGTGAGGTGCTCACCTGCTTGGACAGATGAGCGGAGGGCACGGCTTCGTCTTCGGTGTCGGTCGCTTCCGGTCGGCACAGAGCCGCTCGGGCACCACCCGTCCGGTGTTCGCGTTCACACAGACGACTATGGCCCTCGCTTCACGACCGTCGCCCTCTTTACCGCCGTGGAATTCACGAGCCGCTTCTGTACACGACGTCGGGCACTCGGTGAACTCTCCTAAATATTTCCGATGTGGGGGAACGTTTCCGTAAAAATTCAGCGCCTAGTAGCTGAACAGCTGAAATCAACGACAGCCTGGAATAAGTAAAGGACGTGCGTTTCATCAGGAATTTTGCAACAACTCCTTCGAGTTGAAGGCGGCTGGGCATCGTGCTCAACCTCGATTGAAGCAAAGGCTCTAGCCGTACCGGACTCCTTCCAGACAAAATGGGCGCTGTCACAACTGTCACCGCGACCACCGCAGACTCCGCACACGTCGAACCGAAGCGAGGAGCCTATGACGTCGTCGCATCCAACGACCTGGAAGGATAAGGGATGAAAGACGAAGAACGATCGGATCCATCGCGCCCATTTCTAGTCATATCGTGGATGTGGCGCGTTGTGGTAGGAAACAGTAGGAAACTGTGCCGGTTGTCCCCCACACGCCATTCAAGGTCCTTAGTTCGGATTTTCCGCATAGACCTACCAATCCTTCTATCCCTCCGGGATCGGTGAGCTAGTGCCAGACTTGTCTGGAAAGGATAAGGCGCTGACTTGTTCATCGGCCGATCACAACAAGTCGTTGTTTTGGCGAAATACGCATTGAAACTGTCTTCACGGTCTCTCGTAAAAGAAGAATACGTGGCGCATTCCCAAAAGAATTTGTCAAAACTGTCCTTTCTCCTTTCTCCTTATCGTGAATGCAGCTTGAGTGCTCATTTGACTTACTTGTGCTGGACAGGTGATGGACAAGTCAGCGCCTCCTTCTTCCCACTCAAGTCTGATATGAATTCACCGATTCGTGAAGGAAGGAATGCCTTGGTGGAAAGTCTAATATCGGCATTTAAATAATCCTTAAAAATCCTCAGTGTTTAAAAAATAACAGAGTAAATTCATGCGTATTTAATCAGTTTATTATATTACCCTCCTCTCGAGTGCGTAGGCACGCGACTAACAAACTTTTAAAGAAAGTCAGGGCTATTTTTAAACTAAAAATTTATTGCCATCTTTTTGTATGTGTCCAGCACAATTTAAAACAAAATATTTACTGACCTCAGAATTTTTGATGCGTAATATGTTTGACTTCAAAAGGGTCCTGTTAGAGGTGGGAATCACACATTTGTTGATTCCAGATGCAAATGAAGGAATAGCTCTCAAGGAGATTTCAAATAAACGAGCTCTATCTGCGGACTATCGATGTTTTCCTGAAATGCAATTAAACATAACGAACTACCTGGCACGTTCCATGGCTGCAGACGGCTCGGTTGCTCTCGGCCTGGCATGGCGCCCCATCGGCCATGCGCCACAGAAAATGACTTCCTGACGTCTTCGATTTGCATACAACTTCGCACTACAAATAAGTTCACTCTTAAAATGTTCGCAAATAAAGTCATAGGCAAATGAGAACTAATAACTGCGCCCTGCTCTGCCTCTTATAAAACTACTTTGTTTTTGTGTGGGGTCGTGTTAGAGTACTGTTCTCCAATGTGGTCACCACACAGTAGTACACTTAAAGGAAAGATTGAAAAGTGCAAAAGAGTTTTACGTATCGCTCGTTTTCTAGATGCGGACTGCTTCGACTTTCTTACAAAGAGCGCTATCTAGGCTAAGTGCAGAGTCTTTAGAATTCAGACGAAAAATGGCGGATTTTGCCATTATCGATAAGTTGACTATAAATCAGTCTTAACATCTCTGATCTTCCTGAGATTGCACCGAGTATTGGTAGACTGAGGCTCAGTGTTATATGTCGGTCGAAAGAAAATATCTTGCCCTATAAGAATTTGTGTCGCTTTTATTCGCTCGTGCTGAGTTCTGTCGAAGATCAACAATTCTCCAAAAAGAGAAAAATCGTCTTCACCAATAACTCCTTCCCCTTGTTCAGTTGTTTATATTCGACAGAAATTAGCATGAGCCAATAAACGCGACACAAATTCTCATTGAGCAAGACATCCTCTTCCGAAGGACATATAACACCAAGCAAAAAAGTCCTACCACAGAGCAGGAGTATCGGTAAAAGTTCGGACGGAAAAGTAAGACGTCCCAATTTGATGACCTAAACACCAATAAAGGACAAATGAGCAAATAGGAGCAACACGTATTCTCGTAGTACTGAACATTGTCTTCCAAATGCTATGAAAAATTGCGCAAGAAATTCCAAGCCCAAGCGGAGAGAACAAGGGCGCAGATGGCCGCTTTTTCACTTTTTCACTTTTCACTTCAACGACCTAAAAATTGACAAAATTCAGGATGAAAAAAATGCAAAAAATTCTGATAGAGCAAATCATTCTTTCGAAAGCTATGCAGCGCTATGCAAGAGACCGCCGGCGAAATCAGCAGTGAATCGTTGAATAAAACAGCGGGGACTTATGGGACAACCTAATATTTGGTGCGGTGAACCAGGAAATTACGCTACTGTGTACTTTATGCCACATATTCAGTATAACGTGTTCTTCTCCGGCTGCCATTGCAAGTAGTCCTCAGATTTCCTTTTATACCGCTTGCAGCAATTCTTTTACGTAAAATTTCTGAAAATTGCTTACTTTTTCCATCCTTGCTTCTTCAAGATCGTGTGAAAACGGCAAAGCAAAGTTACCCCATAATTAATGCAGCTGAGAAGAACTATACAGTTTCTAAATTTCTTGGAACAGTGAAGAAAAGCGGACTACACCCTAAAAGCTGGGAGACTTCAGAGCTTGCGCGCAGGATTCGACAAACGTCCAGTGCCTACACTAAGAAATACTTACAATTCGATTAAGCACTGGCATCTCCTTAAGATGACAGCTGACTGACACCGAAACAATAGCGCAGTCGATTTGAGTTCAGGAATGCTCTCTGTTCACAACGCTAAATCATGGTACATGAAATAATCCACAAGGATTTGTTGGATCTATCCAGTCGGGAGGGATAAAGAGGCAAATGCGTACGTAATCTCATGCTACACAACCATCCCAACTTGAATGAAAAGATCGCACCATGGAACAGTAACTGAAGTTCCCGTAGAAACTCAAGGTAGGGAATGGAGACGTAAATCACTACATGAATGCCTCAGATTGGCATAGATCCGATCTATCAGTTCTGGTTTCTGTTACTAGAACCCCTTGTTTTGTCTTGTTTTAGAATAAAATTGAAAAACACCTAAATACTGATGCTGCAGCGTAAGTGGAGATTTACGTCAAAGTAGTAGCTCGTTGAAAACAGGGGTGTGCGTAAATTAAATTTGAAATTTTGTAATTCGTAAATCGTAATTATGAAAAAACCGTCGCAAAACGTAAATCGTAATAGTTGTGTACCTAACATAGTACAGTACAACTGAATTTTTACAAGTTTTATCCTAGTGTTAATACAAAATGATGCAATGTTTGCTTATTTGTCGTGTTATTTTGGCCCAGCCCAAGCTGGGCAGTGTTCTTATCAAAGTTATCCACCTTTTTTACTTTAATTTTTCCTTCCGGTCAGGCAAGGTATCTGAAATAAACTTACACGTTTTAAGAAAGTCGAAAAAGTTGTTGATTCCAAAAGGTTAGCTTAATCTATGCACGTTGTTTCAACAAAAGTTTTCATCGTTTGAAGGAAATTGAATTTTTAACCACTTACCACCTTGTTAGTCGTTCTCTAGACGTGTAAAGATATTGGATTTATGGGAATCAATAGTAAAAATCCCTATTGGAACAAAAAATTTTCCGAACCGTTTCACCGCTCAGAAGTCAAAGAAACCACTGACTGCGCATGCAGTTCAACAGACATCACGTAGTGAGTTAATGTAGTGCGCAACTATATCCCATATTGCACCGAAAGGTCTTCAATTTTCAGAGCTTATAGCCCGAACATACTGAAATATAACGCCGTACATTCTAAAGCATTCTAGAGTATGATAGAGGTGGTCTCGACTTGGCAGTGGCCCACGATCTCCGTGACTCGGACCGGTCGTCGCGGCACGGTATCGCTCAGTCTCTCATTCTCGGCTTTCGTACTTTCTGGGGTACCGTAGTCACAGCAGATGAGTCCGAGCCTTCCACTACAAGCTTGCCCGGAAGGCTCAACGAGAACCACCTCCCACGCTATCAAAGCCCGACTTCCGCGAGAAGGTAATGCTTTACTGTTGGTGGGCTCTCAGGGAGTGCACTACCACGAGCTTTTTCGAGAAGGCAGCGCATTGACTGCGAATATCTACGCTGTTCACTGCAAAATTTGAGTGAGGTCAGACAGTGGGAACGACCATGACGGAAGAATGTTTACTTTCTTCACGACAGTGCTCGACCATATGTTGCAAAGATGTCTCGACAAAAATTTCAGTAAAGTTAGGCTGAACTGAAAAGGAGTGTGAACGACATTTGGACGTCGGTTGCCAGTGGATTGACAGCATTTTCGAAAAATACGATTTACAACCCAAAATATCGTAAATCGTAAAAAAATTGCCAAAAATCGCCGTAAATCGTAAAATCGTAAATCGTAATTGCGGAACCCCTGGTTGAAAACGGAAGAAACTGATTCAAAAATGTTATGTTTATTGTGCTGGTCCGATCGAATTAGGGTAATCTAAGCAATATCAGAGGATGAGTACATCGGTTTTTCTTCTCTATTTTTGAATTTTGATAGCACTACTTGAGAAAGGATCCTCTTGATGCGAATGTCAACTGCTATTCTCCACACTGACCAATGCCACTTATGATTACGCGGCTTGATCGCGTTTTAATGGTTAGGCAAAAACGCACATATTTAATTGAAAATTATGCACTTCATGGAGAGTGGGTACCATAAGTGAATCTCACGAATAGCTATGTTCCGGCGATTTTTTGGGACCCCTGTTTTCTGAGAAGCAGCTCCAATTTATTGCCTGTTCCACAGTCCGAGATATCGTTTGAGA
Organism: Heligmosomoides polygyrus polygyrus; assembly: GCA_947396885.1. NCBI lineage: Eukaryota > Metazoa > Nematoda > Chromadorea > Rhabditida > Heligmosomidae > Heligmosomoides > Heligmosomoides polygyrus. The sequence goes on from OX377205.1 coordinate 82,799,522, forward strand.
AAATCTGGTCTGTCTAATAAAGAGAGCTTTAAAAAGGAAGCGATATAGCATGGGTGTTTTAAAAAAATCATTTCACTAAAATCCAAAAATATTAGGGTACTTATGGGGGAGCCCAGTCCACTCAGTTTGCTCTCCTTCGCTGACTCGTACCTAATTCGCATTCAAATCACCGCCATGACAGCCCGTAGAAGGAAGGTGCATGGCGTTCTCAAAAGGGATGAGTGGTGTTCTTTATCCTTTACCTTTCAACATGATGTAAACAGAAATCAAAATTAACTATTGTAGGCAAACTGTGGGAACGAGAAGGCGTCTACGGACCTTTTCGCTTTCTGTCGAAATGCTTTCGAGGTTCCTGTCTCGGATTTTCCGTTGAGGCCAAACAAACATTATACTCATCCGGGGTCGTTAAATCAGTACCATACTCGTCTGAGAAGGATAAAACATTGAACTGTTCACATGCTCACCACCGCAAGATATCCTGTTAGCCAAATACGCATTAATGTTGCCTCCACAACATTCCATAGAAGTAAACGCACGGCGAATCCCAGAAAGGATTGACTAATTATGTCCTTTATATTTTATTTATTGCTAAGCTTATGAAAAGTTTAAAATATTAGGTTGTTACAAAGGAAATGCGATTTTTGCTCTAATGGTCCCAACACTATTTTTAAAAAATTTCATAAGGTATTATACATTATTGGAAAGAGTATTATATCCGCTTTTTGAAAACATATATGAAATTTAATTTAGGTCGCTTATTTAAAAAATAAGTTGGCATTTATTTTCATATGTATAATCGCGATTTTCGTCAATTTTACTTCCACGAGTTGATACCGGGCTGTACTTCTGCTCAAACCGCTCGAAATATCAACGTAGTATGCGGCCAGGGAGCTGTCAACGAATGCACAGTTCAACGTTGGTTCCAAAAGTTCAGTCTCGAAGACGAACCACAGCTTTTGATAATAATCCGACCGTCGAAACTGATCCGCGTAAAGCCACGCGAGATATGCCGAGAACCTCGTCGTCGATCACACTACACTTGTTCGCCATTTTTAGTAAATTGGGAGAGCTAGAAGCTGAACTGACCGAAAGTCAGAAAAATCGCCGTTCTGAGATATGGTCAGCCATCTTTAGCACAACTCCAACGATCTGTTTCTCCAACAGATTGTGGCCTGTGATGAGAAACGGATACTTTGTGATAACAGACGGCGTTTGCCTAGTGACTAAACCAAAAAGAAGCTCCCCGATATCAGCCAAAGGAGGGAAATTTGACGAAAATCGCGTTTAGACATCTGAAAATAAAAACAACATAATTTTTAGTGAGGCGCATATAATAAGCTTTCTAACAATGCATAATACCTTATGACAAATTCGTAGTTTATTTATAAAAATAGTGTTGAAACGAGCAAAACAAAAAACCGCATTTCTTTTGCACCAACCTAATAATTCCCAGGTGAAAGACTTATGTAGCCTTGAAACACTCTCGATTAGTGGGTTATAGAAAAGTTTGAAGAGCAACAATAAAGTGTAGTCAGCATCCTACATCTTCCACATTTAACTGAACTTTGTACATTCATAGTGTCCTCCCTCAGGGTTGAGAACAATGTAGGTGCCAGTCTCATCCGGGGTTGACGGATAATTTTCTACCCTCCATTACAGGGACTAAGCAATGTGCAGCCGGAACAAATCATCTACCAAGTTATGTGATCTGCTGCACTACATTTATATTAAAATAGTAGTATTAATTGGTGAAAAGATAATGTTGGGAGATGTAACCTTGGCGCTTGTGGCGTAGTCGGAGGAGGAGCCCGCTGTCACGCGCACCCGCTACCAGGTTCTTGGTTCAGATTTCCCGCCCAGGCCAACTAAGCCTTCTCTCCTCCGGGGTCGGTGGATTGGTATCTGACCTTTCTGGGAAGGAGAAAACGCTGACTAGTTCGTCTGCTGGCTATCACAAGTCATGGTATGGCCGAATACGCATTCAAATCGCCTCCACGATATCCCATAGAAGTATAGTGCGTGGAGCATCCTAAAAAGGATTGAATAACGCCATCCTTTATCCTTTATCCCTTATGTCCTGCGATAAGGTTTTGAAAGTTTAAACGCACATTTGCCACATTTTTTTTCAATCACGAGTTTATTTTTAAAAATCGGGCAAAGACCATATGAAAGATTTAAAATTTTTCTCACTTGGTGTTTCCTCGATAAACAAACTGCAGATTTACAATGCTAGGATGTATTGGTTTTGAGTTCCGAACTGGCGCTGTATTTGCGATAGCAATTCAAGGAACGCAAACACCCGGTTTGAACGGCCATTTGGATAAAAGACGTGGTTAATCTAACGCCATTTGGAATGCGCCGCGCATTCTATTTCTATGGTATGCTGAAGAGGAGCATTGAATACGTATTTGACCTATAGAATGACTTGTGCTGGACAGCCGCTGACAAGTCAGTGTTTTGTTCCTTCCGGATAAGTTTAGTAGTAATACGCCGATCACAGAGAATGGAACGCTTAGATGAGATCCGATCCAAGAACCTCGGATCATGTGCAAGCGAAAGCTGTGTATTATATTAGGTTGTTCCATAAGTCCTTGCAGTTTTGTTCAACGATTTACTGCAGATTTCGCCGGCGGTCTCCTGCATAGCACTATTGCATTTCTTTTTTCATCATGAATGTTGTCAATTTTTAGGTCGTTTAAGTGAAAAGTGAAAAAGTGAAAAAGTAGCCATTTGCGGGTCCGATTGATTCGCACTTAGGCGGACGCTCTGAGTCATCGCTCCGAACAATGGCGCGCAGCCGATAACTTAGGCATCTGTTATACTCCCGCGGGAGCATCCGCGGAACGTCCGCGAACCAATGGTGCACGGCGGAGGCTGGCGTGGCGAGGCGCGGCGATTGGCCAGGTGAGGAGTCTCGGCGCGATTCCCGCCCTTCCGCGGATGCTCCCGCGGGAATATAACTCAGGCCTTATACTGTCTGAGGTCTTCTAGCGATATACTGCAGGTGCAGCTGAAACCGCTTCAGTTGTTTTGTGTTCCGAAGAGGAGTACGCATGGCCTCTAAGCACTTGTGAACAGTACCCTTTCACCCGTGTTGTATTCTGTTCTCGACTCTAGGCTATAGCTATCAGGATTTAGTAGAAGTAGGGTAGAATCATGATCCATCTGTCATGATTTAGGAAACAAAAAATGCTCAGTATAATGAAGAACGAGGAGCTCCCTATTTGTACACATGCAGTATTTAGGCAGTCCTGAAAGCTTCACAAAAGGTCCTATAGGAACTAGTGTGTTGCAGATCAGTAAAACGTTTCATAATCCAAGGACAACAAGTGGTGCTCCCTCGTTTTAAGAACTTTAACTACACATTTGCTCACGAATTCACTGATTTCTTGGCCTTCCATATGGGACCAGCCGTAGTTAAAACTTTATGACTCATTTTCTGGTTGGCAACACAGGAGGTTGGATCTTCCCGAAGTCAAAGGAAACAATAAAAAAGCAAGAATCTGTTTTGACACCTCAGGAAACAAATGCACTGTGGACCAAATAAGGCTACTAGTAGCCTGGGTGCTTGTGCTATTGCATTCGAGAATGAACGCCTTTTCTGCCCAATAAATCAAGAGTGCTTTCACTATCACCTGCTTCTTGACGAAAACTGAGGTGAGGAATAGGTGGAGGATGGACTGAAGGCTAGCAGGGCTACTACTTTTCCAATCTGCACTTCAAAACTAAGGACGCAATTTGTATATAATGACGTTTTCACGCTGTTCTCCTCACTGCAGCTTATCCGGACTCCCATACCCTCCGTGTGGATGCGGAAGTATGAGTCATCCGGCTGCTGGCTGGCCGCGCGCCATTGGTCGGCGCGATTACTCAGAGCGTCCGCCTAAGTGCGAATCAATCGGACCGCCATTTGCGCACTTGTTCTCTCCGCTTAGGTTTGTAATTTTTGCGCAGTTTTTTCGAGCATTTGGGAGACAATGTTCTGTACTAAAAGAATATGTGTTGGTCCTGTTTTCCCACATGTCCTTTATTGATTTTTAGGCCATCAAATTGGGACGTTCGAAGGAGGAAGGTTACTTTTGCTGACAGCTCTTGCTCCGTGGTTGGACTTTTTGGGTTGGTGTTATATGTCTTTCGAAAGAAAGTGCATTGCTCTATAAGAATATGTGTCGCGTTTATTGACTTCTATTGAATATCAACAAAATTCCAAAAAGGGAAAAATCATCCTCACCAACAACTCCCTCTCCTTGTTTATTTGTTGATATTCGACAGAAATCAGCGTGAGCCAATAAACGCGACACAAATTCTTACTGAGCAAGACATCCTCTTCCAAACTACATATAACACCAAGCAAAAAAGTCCAACCACAGAACTGGAGTTTTGGTAAAAATTCGGACAGGAAAGTCGGAATTCCCAATTTGATGGCCTAAAAATCAATAAAGGACAGGTGAGAAAATAGGACCAACACATATTATTGTAGTAGAGAACATTGTCTTCCAAGTGCTATAAAAAAACTGCGCAAAATTTTACAAACCTAAGTGGAGAGAACAAATGCGCAAATGGCTATTTTTTCACTTTTCACTTCAACGACCTAAAAATTAACAAAATTCATGATGAAAAAAGAAATGCAATACATGTTCTGATAGAGCAAATCTTTCACTTTCGAAAGCAGCGCTATGCAAGAGACCGCCGGCGAAATCTGCAATGAATCGTTGAACAAAACTGCAAGGACTTAACGGACAACCTAATACATATGTGCATAGCGCCTCCTCCGACTGCACTACCATGGGGGTCTCGCTATAGTGGGAAAACTTCGACGAGGAAGCGTTGGAGGTGTTATAAGTTCTGTGCGAAACCCAGGCATATGTGTTCAACATGGTAATAGTTCTCTTTGGCGACTGCGAAGTTGCTCTGTTTTGTTGTACAGATAGACGCATAATTCACCAACTTATTGTTAAAGACACATATTTACCATTTTCACGTCAAATTTGGCACTTTTCAACGCCAAATTCGACACTATTCTAAAGAAGCCTGACGGTTTTGTAATCAAACTGTACATCATCCAAATCCAAACAAGCTCGCTCCGTATTAGGTTACATTTTTCAAAAGGGGTGAGAAAAGTTTTTTCAAAAAATGTAGTATGGCTTTCATTAAAGTTTCAAATCACCTACCCAACAAGTGAACACCTTGTTAAAAGGTTTCTAAAATCCTCGAATTTTGAGGAAAATAACGATTGAAAGTTCGTTTTAAGGAGCGGGAAGACGGCTACTTTTTAGTTTCAAAGGACGAGATTGCTCAATACCCTTGCCTGAAACGTCCCAACTTTTAATCGATTGAAACCTAAAACTAGAAAATTGAAAATTTCTTGCTTGCATGGAGTTTGACACGTGTAATCGATATAAAAAAAAAGATTATAAAGAGCACACACCCTCATTTAGATGCTTCATATAAGCAGCATTTACACTACATATCAATCAAATAAAATAGCGACGTGCTTTTCGAGTGAATGGATCCGGTCTTTTGATGCACTAAGTGATTGCTTGCGCACCTTAAAACAGAATTTAATTTACTATTTTTCATGAAAATAAAATCTTTATATAATCATTACATTCATCCGACTAGCTAAACTATAAAAAAATCCCGAAAAGTCTGTAGCTTAGGATGTAAGAAGCTCGTTTCGTTTTGAGTTGGGAAACGTTGAATGTTCAAAAAAGTCAAGCTTGCATAGAAGAACGTCCGATGTGACTTGAAAATCGACAGATTTAAAAATGCCCAATTCGATTTGAAAAGTGTACAGTTTGACGTGAAAATGGTGTGTAACGTAACAAAGGCCTTTGCTATAGATTTCCATGTTTATAATGATCCAAGCTTTAACTACACTGCCCTAGAGCAACTCTTTAAAACCGTTGGTACCCTGAGCTTTAAACGATGTAAAGTAATTGCAAACAAAGCAAATTGTTGATTGAATAATCTGTTCAGGAGAAGGACTCTCATGCACTTCTACGGGCATATATAAATATATAAACGCATGTTGACTTGTTCTAGAAAGTGCTATCTCAGTCTTTAATCACTCAAAGAGAAAAAGCACACCTTTTGGGCAAGCGTGAAGAATATCTTCACGCGGAAATTATTTTGAATGGTCTTTGGAACCAGTTATGTCTAGGATTCTTACGAAAAGAATTTCGAATGACCTAGGTACTTCTTGGTGCTTCTCTGACTAAATTTAGGTTAAGGAAACTCAGGCTTTACCTTCTGTTCCTCAAAGGCAGACGAGATAAGGATAAAGGACGGCGTTATTCAATCCCCTTTGAGATGCGCCACGCATTCTATTTCTACGGGATGTCGTGGAGGCGTGTTGAATGCGTACATGGCCATACAATGACTTGCGGTGGTCAGTCGATGTACAAGTCAATGCTTTATCCTTCCCAGACAAGTCTGGTACCAATTCCTGATCCCGGAGAGATGGAAGGCTTGGTTGGCCCGGGCGGGAAATCCGAACCAGGAAACTGGTATCGGGTACAGGCGACAGCCGGCGCCTCCTCCCTCTCCACACAAGCATCCTTATTTATAAAAATCTCAAACAGATAAACTCATTACTAGGTGATAAGGACAATGGCATCAATAAATATAAACATGACTGCGACTGCCGACCATCAAACTTTTTCAGAAGCTTTACGCAAGTCCCCATTTGTAGGTGTCGGTTCCCAACATAGTGGCGCCGCTCGTGTACACAGGGGCAAAAGTTATGATCGAGACTAACTTACGCACCGAAAAACAAAGTTGTCAGGGAGTAGGCAGTGATTCCCTATGGGATGCGTATTTTCCCCGGCGCTCGTCAATTTCCTATCAAAACGTGAAGCTACAAGGGCTTCCAAGAAAGAAGCGCCGTTGTTTTTGCTGAAAATCAATAGGGCTTTCTCGAAAATCGTCGTTCACCTGTTGCTTGGAGAGGATCTCCTCGCCTCCACACACCGTCTCCCGCGACGTCCGATGCAGCGTGTCGCATTCCTGGAATACTTTGTCGTCGTTCTGCCTTCCCCGGTTGAAGCGGTGCAATCCGTCTCTCGCATCCATAGGCACGTTAGGGTAATGGCCACGGGCTGCATGAATCACCTGACAAATTGAGATGTCCGGGACGAATCCTGCGCGTCGCCGAACGCCTTCGGCCACCCGTCAACGGCGGCGAATTATCGGTCAGAGCCCTAATTCAAAGCGGCGGCGGATTTCAGGACGGGCCCCGCTGGAACGTCGCCACAAAAAACGCCACCGGAATGGCGAGCGGACTTATTGGATAGACGGTTGCCAAACCTTGGTCTTATCCAACAGGGACAGCAAAGTGCAGCCGAACGGCCCCGACATCGATGGTGGAGGACCTTGGTGGCAACATTCAAACCCGTCAAAAGGACAACATTCCGCTGAAGAGTCGGAGAGAACGAACCTTCTCGTTGCAGACGCGAAATCGAGTCGAATGCCCGGAGCACTTGATGTCCAGACAGCGACGGAGCTGCTGCGACACGCCGCCACCGCACTGAAACATGAATTCTGAAGAGTCATGAAAACGGAGGCTGTACTGGATCTCTTAATCAGGTGACCGTGAGAAGGCTGAACCGTTCCTCTCTGAGGACAACCATCAATTGTTTAGCGTTCGGCATAACGAGATGGAACATGTCGCGAATAAGCACCGCAGGGTGCAGAAACTCGCCGTCGCTCCTGCCCTAACCGCAGCAGCCAATCAGGAACTAGCTCAGCCGCACATGCATGTCACATGGTTGGCTGCAGCGATTGAGATAGAAGCAGCGGTGTGTTTCCGCACCACCTGGCGTGAGTGGTCGCGACATGTTCCCAACGACATAGGCACGTTGTAGGGAGATTTCTTGCAGTTTTCACAGATTATTTAAGAGTGCTAATGCAAGAAGAATTGCGTATAATAGCGCAACGCTGGTTTTTGGCTGCAACCCACATTGGAGGGATGGAAGGCATGGTTGGCCTGGGCGGGAAATTTGAACCATGAACCTGGTATCGGGTGCAGGGACAGTCGGCGTCTCCTCCGACTGCGCTCCATGCGAACACGGAATCTATCACGGGAAAAATTTCAATATCATCTGTGAATGCGCTGAATTCAACCCCATTCCTACTAAGCAAACAGGAAAGTTTATGAATATAAATATTGAACAAAACCGGAGACAGTATTCCGCCTTGGGGAACGCCACTGGTTACAGTCCTAGGATCGAAGAATGATTCATTGATACGGACTGAGGACGTTCAACCTTCAAGGAAAGCAGCGATCCTAGCGATAATACGAGGATGAACTTCAAGCATAACAGGTTTTTGAACTGGTTTGGAATGCGGAACCCTGTCAAAAGCTTTGGAGAGTCAAAATAGATGACGTCGACATTTTTACCGTCATCCACAACTGAAGACCACTTATTTAAATTCGGGAGCATCGCAGTAACGGTCGTTTTACCTTTTTGAAAGACATGTTGGTCGCAATAAATAGCGGAATTGACTTCGAGATGAGCAACAATTCGCCTCGTTAAATTTTTTTTTTCGAAACCCGTGCAAACAAAAAAGTGATACTAAATGGCCTGAAGTTGGAAGGCAGTGTGAGAGGAGGTTTTTTGGGATTGGTGTTACAAAAGAATGCCTCCACCTGCTCGGGACCTCCCCTCTCATGAAACTGAAGTTGAAGATATGCTCCAACGGTCCTGCAACAATGTGGGTAAATTTTCGAGTAAACAGTAGTGAAATGCCCATCCGGAGTGATAGAGCGTGAATTGAGGTCTTTGAGAGCCTTTCAAGTTTCATGTGACGTCTTGTTTTACGTTACCTGCGCATGTATCATATGTATGCGCTTCAACAAATAAATATGCACATAGAGGTCATGTGGGACATAAAAACCAGCAACCACGGTCTTCACGCTTTGCATTTCACAATTTTTTTATCGCTGATTCATTGCAAATTTACTTTTTGTACACTAATTTTAAGCTTAAGTGATCCATTCAACAAATTTGGTCAACAAATTTGTTAGGCGCAAATAGGCTCGGAAGGGGCCATTTTATACTCACAAACAGTGAATGTTTGCCTTTATAAATGAGAAGGCATATGTGTGTCTAACTACACCAGAAATGGCCTACTCAGTTCATCATAGGGGTAGAACACACCGCAGCTGCATGAAAATTCTAATTTTGTACCACAGAAAACGATGTATAAGGCTGTCCTAGAAGGCAACTCCCTCCGACCCTATTTGCGCCCCAATTTGTAATCGAATGGTACAAAATCTTTCACATGCCTTAGGTCTCTGTTCGAAGTTCCGTGGGAAGCTGACGTTATTCCCTGGTCTATCCTAATCGGGAGGGTAGCGCTAAGGTGATAGTTAAGTCGAGCATCCCACGGCACCATAAAACAATCCCAGTGTCCTCATAGCTACTTTTGCATCACCTTGCAGTATTTAAAGCATTTAGACAAATTCAAGGAAAGGAACGAACGCGGCAAACACCGCCTGCCCCTCCGATTAGGATAGAGCAGCATTCCCTTATAAAAGATAGGACAAATGGTTTTGAGGAGGCAACCAATATGTGCTTGCATTAGCCCGAATACATTAGTGTTCATTAGTCTGGGACCTACATCGCATTTCACTTCGGTCGCTTTTGAGAACGTTGAAGAAGTGGACAGAAGGGATTTTGCAGATTTTTTTTCTAAAAATTTAATTTTAAATTTCGCGACATTTGCTTCCCAGTGATAAGCCAAGGTTCTCACAAACACAAACCGGCTTCCATATCGCTTCTAAAAATTCTTGAATGCGAGCTAGCCGTCCCTATTCTCCCGAGGAAGTGATTCTTGAGTTCGGTGCTCCGGAGAGGCGGAAGCAATTCGCGTCGCGCTTCTCCTCCACGGTGTCGTGCCTTTTGACCCTTTTCAGTGCCATTGTCCTCGGGAAGTCATCGGCTCACGGATGCGTAAGCAGCCATTGAAACACTCACCGTCCTCGAGCACGCCGTCCACGGAGACCAACCAGCCCATCCAAGCGCTGCGGCCACTGACCATAACTGAAAAATGAAGCGGATCAGATCAGAATCGGCTCCTCTAGTTCTCCGGTCCACAGTGGGGGTTGTCTCCGATCTTTGAGGCTCCTTCGAGCGGAGTTCGCCCCCGTGTTTTCGCCGCGAGATCCGTTCGTAATTCAGAAGCGCGCGTGACCAAAGACGTCCTAGAGGGGGCAGGGTCCGAAGCGCGACCTTTTGTTCGGGCGCTTTTGTCTAAGCGGCCGCCCCGAGAGCTCTGCGTACGCACCTTGGGCAACTCGCTGCTTATATGTAGTAGGAGCTGACAAACTCAAAAACAAGGAAGATTTGGCGGGTTGGCTGCGAGTGGCAAAATCTTATCTTCACGTTTGGGAAGATTTTGCTCGTAAGGTCATATTTAAAAGAAAAACTGCGCCTTAATACCTTCCCAAATCTGCTTTATTACCGGGTATTCACGTTATAGGAGATAGTTGAAACTTCGTGGTCATTATTTCTTGCAGAATTTTATGTAAAAAGTGAATCAGAAAATGACTTGATTTTTATTCATGTCATGGACACCTGGCACGCTCGCATTAAACACTTTAGAAAAGTATTTAAAGTTAAAAAATTGTAGAAAACAGGAAATACAAATCAGATACGTGTACTGTGTAGAAGGAACAGTAGAAAGTCAACATGCCTGTGAAAACAACTACTGCAACAACCTGAATTTATGCATAGGTGAATACAGGAAATTTTCGTTTTCCGCAAGCAGTATGTGGTGCTCCCGCAAGATCTTATAAATCAAAAATAAAAATAAATGTCTTAAAATTAAATCTAAAAAATCTAGTTTAAGAAAAATCAAAATCTTATTTTAGACGTAAAATATATATATTAGGTTGGCAACTAATTTCGTGGACTCTCAAGCGCCTTCAACAAAAGTGTTCATAAACAATAACGAATAGCAGTTTTCAACCAAAGTAAGATCTGTTGGAACGCGGGACTGCTTCCCATTTATCAGCTACCTGGCCCATCCCACAGCTGTAGAATTCTTGTGCTTTTGAAGCCAAGAATCCTTGGAGGTGCATTTTGGCATGGTCCAAATTAATAGATCGTCCTCCAACCAAGAAGTGCTGCAGCGTGCTATGAAGGTGCTAGACATTTGGCGGACAGCCTGTGCTGTAACGTGGGTGAGGTAGACGCTCCCAGCTAAGGTCTTCGATTTTTTGAAGCTCCCGATTCGTGACGTGTGATCTGGCGTTATCTTGCTGATAGATAATTCCGCTCCTGAAAATCTGCCTGAACCGTTTCCAGCGGAGTTCAGCCTGCGCGCGGCCAGAATGAGAAGAGCAGATTACAGCATTAATGCTGCAACCGTTCTTGACGAGGTCCCAGAAGTTAATACCTTCTTGACACCTCCAAACGTAGGGAACGTAGCTAACCGGACGCCTCAAAAAATACAAAATCTTGACTGGGAGCGTCAAACTCATCCACCCTACAGCCCAGACCTTGCGCCGAGTGACTACTGCATTTTTAGTTCGGTGCAGTACTTCTTGGTTGGAAGGCGATTTAATAATGCGGACCGGGTCAAAATGCACCTCCAAAGATTCTTGGCCTTAAAAGCACAAGAATTCTATGGCCGTGGGATAGACCAGCTACCTGATATATGGGAAGCACTTCTGCGTTCCGAGGGATCTTATTTTAATTAAAGATTGTCATTAGTTATTTGTTAATAAATACTTTTGCTGAAGATTCTTGAGAGTCCACGAAATTAGTTGCCAACCTAATATATACATAATGTAATATGAATATAAATTAAGTTATTAAAAATAAATAAAGGATAAAGGATAAAAGACAGCGTTACTAAATCCCTCTTGGGAGATGCCACGCATTCTACTTTTTTCGGCACACAGTGTTTGGGATGTCGTGGAGACGACTTGAATGCGATGTTGGCCACACAATGAATTGCGGTGGCCAGTCGATGAACAAGTCAGCGTTTTATCCTTCCCAGTCAAGCCTGCTTCCAGTTCACCGACTCCAGAGGGATGGAAGGCTCCATTGGCCTGAGCGGGAAATCCGAACCAGGAAGCTGGTATTGGGTGCAAGCGACAGTCGGCACCTCCTCCGGCTGCGCTACACGCGCTCTTTTACACTCCCTTTCTCTATTTTCTATTCGATTTCTCAAATACTCAATGTATATGGTTGAAATCCATGTGAATAACATTACACCTGCTACCAAAAACTATAAAAAACGAAAGTCAGGATAAAACTGGTTAACGTACTAGGGCAAAGTAGAAAAACCAGTCATAGCTTACAACGAGAACTGTCCTACACCATTTTTAAGCCTAAAAGTTGAACAAAACCAAGAACAGCTGCACCAAGATTAATTTTTATTTTTCCTAGAATTATTTTTGATTCGGCTTGTATTCATAATAAAGGGCTCTACCTTGTTTGAGGTCACTGTGCTTTGTAAAGTTGCATATAAGTCAAACCTGTTATATTTAAAAATAAATTATCCGGTTTTATGAATTTGCTTAAACTGCACCATTTTTCGTATTTCGCCTCCAGACTTGTACACAGGTATTACTTTTGTTCGCGATGCTGATCAGATATCGAAGATATCGCGAAAGTTACGTATGGTCAGCCAGAGCCGGTGGTGTAAGGCGTAGCACTGTTGTCTGAAACGCATAAGGCGCAGGTTCGGGTCCTGTCTGCGCAGAAATTTTGGTCGCAACGAAACATCCTGTAACAAAATATTTTTATTCAGTTCCACAGTGTTATCGGCCAATGGTTCAATTTGAGGTTGTACTTGATTTTTCTTAACCTGTCGCAGATAATAAATTAATAATAATATTTTAAAAATTATTATAAATTATTAAAATAAATTATTAAAAATTATATTATTATTGTTATTAAAAATTAAAAATTTAAAAATTATAAATTAATAAAAATTATATTATTATTGTTATTATTATTACTAATATTATTAAAACTTGGAGGCGCGGAAAGCAGTCGGAGGACCTGGCAACGGGTGCCGGCTGTCGCCTGCACCAAATACCAGGTTCTTGGTTCGGATTTCCCGCCCACGTCAACCAAGCCTTTCATCCTTCTGGTGTCGGCGAATTGGTGCCAGACTTGTCTGAGAAGGATGAAGCGCTGAATTGTTTATGGCTGGCCACCGCAAGTCATTACATGGCCAAATACGCATTCAAATCGCCTCCACGACATTTCGCTGAAGTAGAATGCATGGCGCATCCCAAAAGGAATAAATAACGCCGTCCTTTACCCTTTTATCTTTTATTAAAACTTATGTCGACCACCTCGGGTTCTAGATGGCTCCACCATGAAGAAGCCACGTTTATCAATTCAACTCCATCAGAACTTGTTTTACTTCTCACTGAACACCTTCCGTTCTTGAAGGCTGCTCTGTTTTTCGGTTTTTGCGCTGACCGTCGGCTCACTAAAACATCAGATTGTGAGATAGCTCAGTGAATGGGAACAACAAACTTCTGCTCTGCCATTTTCCGAAGGGCTACACTATCGAGTGCGGTGGTGGAAGTCGGGGTGCTCCCTTATGATCGTCTGCCTGATTGAGACTCGTCGTGCAACAAATACAGACTGGAAACAGTAATATTCTTGAAGGCAAAATCAAGAGAACTATAAAGCTCCTGGATCGGTTTTGTCTTTCAGGATCACCTCAGCTACTAAATTCTGAAGCGTGCCTGCCTTTAAAATATAGCGCCGACGACCGCGATTCGTCGTCCCACATCCGCGTCGTAACTGCTCCCGCGACACCAATTCTCACTACTCTACGTCGGCACACTGCACTAAATATGCCCAGGAAACGACTCGTTTGAAGAGCACCCGCTGACTAGTAACGAGTGGAGATGCGGAAGACATTCTCCAGCACAGGGCGAGCAAAAATTCGCCCGCTGTTCGGGTGCTTGCACATTTCGCGTTTTTCAGACTACGAAAATACTATGTTGTAAGAAAACCCGTTGCGTTGTGTTTGTTGTGTCGCAAATGTGGGCAGCATTGGGAGGTGGGAGCTCTCCAACTAATCACAACCAATCAGGGCACCAATCAAACTCGCGTCGTCAAATCTTGATTTCGTGCATGACTGGCACGTCCATTGGATACGGTATGATTGGCTGCCATGCTCCAACCTCCAAGTGCTGCTCAAATTCGCGAGCAAGACCATAAATATCAGTTTCCGCTTAAAAAACAAAGTCTTGTGAAATTTTAATCCCTAATCCCTAATCAGCCGCTTAATTTTTTATACTCGTTATAAGGAAAAGGACTTGACCTCTCCAAATATGCGGGCTCCTGAGGAATCTCTACCTTATTTGGATTATTACAATAAAAAATTCTAGGCACACGTACCACGGTTTTACACATCGAAGCCCTGTGAGTTATAACTTGGCGAAAGTCAAGAGAGGCAAATGTCACTGTAGAAACTGAGGAGAAGGATAGAAGAGAAGGATAAAACTCCTTGGCGTTAAATTCCATATTTTCTGTCTATACACTATATTCTATTTTTGGGGATTACGGTATGTTGTTAGAAAACAAATGGGAGCTGGACAGACCCACACTAGTGGGGAAAACTACAGAACGAAAACGGACCTGAAAGATGAACAAAAGTCGTCCGGTGAGATTGCTAAAAACACTGCACTACTATCGGCATTCCTATCAATCTAACTTGGAGCTGAACAAACGCTCATCAGTTGGGATGCACACTTTGTTCAGCTCCAGGTTGGAAGAAGAAATGCACAGCCATTTTCCATATATACCATTTTCACGTCGATTTGTACACTTTTCCAATCAATCTGGACACTTTTTACATCAAATTGGACATTCTTCTAAGCTAGTGTAAGATTATTGAAACTACAGATTCCTCAGGATGGCTAGAATAATTTTTTTGTTCAAGAAACATTTAGTATAACTTTCACTGAAATTTTTCAGCTTACTTGTCACAATATGTGTAATAGTTTTGTGAAAATTTTATTTTTTTAGAAAAAATAAAAGACTGGATTGCGCCACGCGCTCAAAAAGTTCAACGCAACGTTTGTTTATGTTGAACCATTTGCAGGAGTGAAACTCCATGCGTACAGAAATTTTGCTATCAATCAAATAAAACAATTCAAGTCAGTTTCTTTAAGCCTCAGTTGGCTGGCATCGAGGTTGTAAGCTGTTACAACGATGTTTTGCTGCGATCAAAACTTCTAGCGCCAGGCGGGACTCGAACCCGCACCTCCCTCTGACCGGGCGGGAATGCTCTACGCCATTACACCACCGACGCCGTTTGATCGAACGCAACATCCACACCTCGTGGGACCGATCAGCACCCAGCACCATCAAATAAAAATCGCGACGTTTCAGGCATGGCGCAGTCTCTGTTTTAGACTAGACAATGTCCGCCTTCCTGGGTTGATTTAAAAGAAGACAATTTCGATTTGGAAGAGTTCGTATTAATTTCGAAATTCTTATACTAGCTTAGAAGGGCGTCGAATTTGATTTGACAAGTGTCCAGTTTGACGTGAGAATGGTATATAAAGCAGTTAATCCGTGTGTCGCGTTGTGAGTCAGGGGAAGGTAGAGCCAAGGGATAATACCGCATATTATTTATTTATTTATTTATTTATTTATTTATTTATTTATTTATTTATTTATTCAAAGCACAGTCAGTATAGCATGAGCAATTTAAGAGGACGTCAGGGAAAACCACATACATTGAGGAAGGCTCAAACACTGGCGAAGTAAGCAGCAAATCACAAGGAACATTTTCTTCACTGTTTGATGTTCATTCTCTGGCAAACTTTTTGCAGGCTTGAGCAGAGAGCCGCTCTTAATCTTCATACTTGCCTAGCAGCAGGTTGATTTCGTTCGATAACAATTTCAAAAATTTAACGAAGATTTCCATGTTCATGAATTTGGATATATCATATTTAGAGACATCTATACGATCAAAAGTGGATTCCAATGGTATTCTTTATAAAGAGAAAAAAATTAGAGAGGGGCGAGAGTGAGCAAGAAATGCAAAAAACATGCTGTTGTAGATAAGAGACAGTTCCACAATTGCATCTTTCTTATTATAGATAGAGTATTTAAATCAACTAAAGGGCTGAATAAATCATGTACATATACAAAAGTAAAAATATATTTAGTTAATGGAATCCAGCAACAAGCTTGTGCATGCATTACTTGAACAAAATCTTGAAATAATCCTTTTAAGATCTAAGAGTTTAAGTTGAAGAGGTTTAAGACTAGCAGTAAGTTACCTGTGATTTACAGGGGTCTTCTAGTAGGTTGCACGTGACATCTTGTGTAACCTGCTACGTACAAATGACAGTTTGAGGCAGTCTCTTACTTGAGTCCAACTTACAAGTGACTTTAGTATTTTTCTGACTAGGCCAGCTAACTACGGGAATGCGTACATTGCACGAAACGGTGAGAAGATGGACCCACATCATACAGAACTTCTGGTATATGTCGCGTAGGTGAGCAGCCTTGGTAGGTGGGAGCGCCTAAACCAATCAGACCGCATGGAATAGGCATGCCATTCAGAGAGGGGATGCACAGTTATTACCCTGATGGGCTGGCATGTGTTCGGCGTGTACTCTGTTTGGTTACTACTGGCTGGCGCGCTCCCACCTACCAATGCTGCTCACCTACGCGACATGTACCGAACTTCTCAGAGAAAAATACTGCAACCGCTGACCTGTGTCAGGTAGAGAAACCGAAACAGCATCACTTGACCATCCTTCGCTGTTGATTTTCGTAATACCTGCAAATCAACTGCTGAATGCTCGTTCTCCCACTTCACAAATTAAAACAGAGCGAAATAAAATTTTCTGAAAACCGAAATCTGTCGAAGAAAACAAGAATTCCATTACGAGTAAACGACACGATCGGTGATAGTCACGTAAAATTACGTATCAGATGAGCAAGCAGGGAACAGAACAGGTCGGCGGCAGAAAATCTTCTACAGTTGTCGATGCGGAATTAAAACTTTAGGAACTAGGAGTATGTGATAGAACTGAGCCTGAGAATTTTAGCATTCATCGAATGGTACAGGACAGCTAAAGCCGCAAAATTATTAGTCATGTTGATTTAGGCCCTCACAGAATTTTTCGTACTTTCTGAGAACCACCCAGTTCGGTAATGGGATCGTTTTAAGTGAAGTGATATCAAGTTTCAGACCATATGTTCAAAAAATCAGCATTATATGTCATCCGTAGTAAAGAAAGGCATGCGTGAGAAAATCGAAAAAGAAAGAGAAAAACACAACCATTGAAATGCAGGTCTACTGGTAAAAATGAGGAAATTTATCCAGAACAATACGTGTGGAAGACGCAAAAACAGTTGGCAGTAGTAGTGTACTAAATTTCAGCGATAAATATCCCACTTTCACGTTGAATCGGACACGTTTCAAATCGAAACAGACACTTTTCAAATAAAACCGACGCGAACTCTACCAAGTCGAAATGATCCTTTTCTACATTAAACTAGAGGCTCTCCAAAAGGGTTAAGCTAATTTTTTCTTAAAGAAAACGTTTAGCATGGTTTACGAATTTTTATGAAATTCTCATTTTTTGAGAAAAAATAATGATTTAAGGCTTGTTTCAAAAAGCTGGAAAAAGCGACTACTTTCTCATGGCAGTAGAAGAGATTGCCACATGTCCCGTCCACGTTTTTTATTCGATTGCAAAAATTCTATTTGCAGTTTTTTTCTATTAAATTAAATTTCTATTTGGAGTTGTAAACGATACAATAAACACAACTGTAAGGAGCCCAGGCAGCATTTACAGCATCAATCAAATAAAAGTCGCAGTGAGCTTTTCGAGTGCGTGGCGCGACCTGGTCTTATAAGGCGCCATATTGATGATGATAAGTGCTGCCTTGTTGCGCTTAATAAAATTAATTATTTTTCAAAAAAATTCTAAATTATTATTAGTCATTCGGGCAGCTGAACTAAAAATTACGGAAAAGCAAATTTTCCTTGAACAAAGAACTATTCTATCCATCTTGGAAAGTCTGTAGTTTATCTCGTAAAGGTTATCTCGATTTGGAAAATTCGCTTTAATTTCAAAAGGTTCAGGCTAGCTTAAAAGAGTGTCCAATCTGATTCGAAAAGTGTCCAGTTCAACGCGAAAATGGTATATAAAGAACAAGCTTACAATTAAAAGATGAACTACTGAGAATTGATCTAGGTTTTCTATGTGCTATCTTCGCTTAGATGGCGCGTAGAGCGCAGTCGAAGGAGGCGCCGACTGTCGCGTGAACCCGGTACCAGGTTCCTGGTTCGGATTTCACGCCCAGGCCAACCAAGCCTTCCATCCCTCCGGGGTCGATGAATTGGTACCAGACTTGTCAGGAAAGGAAAGAGCGCTGACTTGTTCATCGGCTGGCCACCGCAAATCATTGTATGGCCAAATACGCATTCATGTCGCCTACACGACATCCCGTAGAAGTAGAATGAGTGGTGCACTCCAAAGGGGACTGAATAACGCCGTCCTTTTTCCTTTTTATCTTCGTTTAACTATCCTGTGTCTTGGATGGAACAAGTTTATAGAATTAACGTGCATCACCGTTTATGAATGTTGAAAGTATTCGAATGGTAAGAATGGTAATTGCAGCACAGAGCAACTTAGGCATTAACAACTCTGACAGTAGCTGCAAATTCAGGTGAAACTTTTCTGTTAGAAGGCATGGAATGGTTTAGCAGTACGGTAATGCACTACCGCATGTTAGGAAATCTGCATTTCAAATTCTAAATAAACTGGGCATGGAAGATCTACTATACCTACTTTAATCTGCAGAAACCTCCAGGGGCCGGATTCAGCAACGACTTACGTAACTTTAACGGAGAATTGTAAGCTTATCAAGCGACATGATGAGCGATAAGCCGCGTTAAAATCTCAGATAACATGGCTTGTCGCTCACAATATCGCTTGATAAGCTTACAATTCTCCGTTAAAGTTACGTAAGTCGTTGATGAATCCGGCCCCAGATCTAAACACCGTCTAACAAAATGTTTCGCAAATTTCTTACTGCTGACGTCGATTAAACGTCAAGTCAATGACGAAGCCACGAATTCATCGAGCCTAGGGTTTCACGCTATAGTTGTGCTCGAGTGACCTATTCGAATAGGTATTCGAATGTTTTCATTCGAATCTAAACATTCGAAATCGAATATTTAAAAAATCACGTTTTTCGAGTGTATTCGAATTCGAATATTCAAAAAATCCCACTCTTCGAATGTATTCGAAATCGAATACTCGAAAAATCGCGTTTTTCGAATGCATTCGAATTCGAGTGTTCAAGAAGTCTTATTTTTCGAATGTATTCGAGTGTTCAAAAAATCGCGTTTTTCGAATATATTCAAAATTCGAATGCTCGAAAAACGCGGGTATTCGAAACCATTCGAATATTCGAAAACTTTTCGGGAGCACAACTATATTACACGCCCAGCCTGGGGCACCAGGGTTAGCACTTGATCAGAAACGACATGCGAATTCTGACTAGCTTAATTGGGTTTTAAAAAACTGTGAGCGGACTAGTTTGAACCTGGCGACTCAAATCTTATCTTATTTCAGAACCGCCTCATACGATACTCATAACAGTCACAAAGTGGATAACTAGTTAAGGTCTAGACGCACTGCAGGGCTGCGAGAGTGTGCCGCTGCTCCTACCGCAACCGCGGCAGCCAATCATATACGACTGTGCCGATGCCTGATTGGCTGCTGCGGCTATGATAGTGGCAAGGCTAGTTCCCGCACCCGACGCTGTGTGTCTTCCCGACATGTACTCTACATGAGATCCTTCTTCATTAAATTATCGGTTCATCAAC
Organism: Heligmosomoides polygyrus polygyrus; assembly: GCA_947396885.1. NCBI lineage: Eukaryota > Metazoa > Nematoda > Chromadorea > Rhabditida > Heligmosomidae > Heligmosomoides > Heligmosomoides polygyrus. Next base: position 82,819,370 of record OX377205.1, read on the forward strand.
TGACCTATGCAAGCTCAAGTATCTTATTTGGACATGACATCGGGTTCAATTTCTTTCGAATGCGTTTGCTTGTTTAGCTTTTTTCGCGCGACGAGAACGGTCTGCCTTTTCTTCGTAAATGCTTCAAATGCTTCAGCACGCAATAAAATAAGGATAAGGATGAAGGACGGCGTTACTCAATACTTTTTGGGGTACGCCAGCGCATTCTACTTCTATGGGATGTCGTGGAGGCGACATGAATGCGTATTTGGCCATACAATGACTTGCGGTGGCCAGCCGATGAACAAGTCAGCGCTTTATCCTCCCCAAATAGGTCTGGTACCAATTCACCGACCCCAGAGGGATGGAAGGCTTGGTTGGCCTGGGCGGGAAATCCGAACCAGGAACCTGGTATCGGGTGCACGCGACAGTCGCACCTCCTCCATCTGCGCTATACACGCCTACGCAATAAAATCTGCCCAACAAACACTTCTTCATTTGGTACTAACTTGAGGTTCACAGGACAATCTATAACAACAGAACCGTCCTGTGAAGGCTGCAACATCACTGAAGGACAACTGTTCTTCCTCACGTTTTCTTGGTACTAACTACATGCAAGATCACGATACTCAAGGACTTCCCCCGAAAAGACTCCTAATAACCCCGATAGGCAAGTCGTGATCCGGTTAAAAATGGTCAGCTGCGCCCGGATTCATCAACGATTTACTGGGTGCTAACGATGGAACTTACCGCGATTTGTCAACACGCGGCGTGGTATTTTTCCGGTGAAAACCGTTGTAACAGATACCCGCCTAAAGCGTCGGGTAAGCGGTGCGGTGAAGCACCGTTAACGCTCTACTGCTAATGTGTGACCCAGGGGCAATGAGTGGCAGTGCTGATCTGCCAAGTATAGTCGGAAGAATCTTCACCGCGTCCTTCATGAATCACATGGGCCACAAGTGTCTGGCAAGGAGCCGGTTAAGTAAATCTGTGGTAGCGAGTAACCTAACTCCTTCGTTGATGAATACGGTGCCTGAAGCTCATCTTCTGCGCAGAATCCCCCTCAAACGATTGCATACACTACTACTAAACAACTTCTGGTGAAGCAGCTATGACACTGCGCAAAGGCGGCCTTCGTTATTTCTCAACTAGTCTCTGTGAGAGTGAAGTAGTCACGCACTGTGTGGGTCTCTGCCCCCGCGAAGGAGCGAAAAGAAGTTGTGGCGAAACTGCATGCCGAGCACGATGGCAGCTGAACGACCAATTATGCCACGAGGAGACTTCTGTTCGTCGGCAAATTAACGCCCAATCTCCACGCAATTTTTACCCCAGTTATGCCCGGAACGTTGAAGGGCGCGCCTGCCACGAATCCCCCGTTGAAGCCTCGGACATGGATTAGGGCAGACAAGCTGAAGACGATGGAAGATGGAGGACGTTTTCGTTGCTGTGCCCGGCACCGGATTGGGCTCCACAGATTGAGAATCGGACGTCGCCTACGGGCACGGAGCTTCAATTACGACCATCAAAAATCCCGGAAGTGTGCATATAGCGTAGAGTACACTAACTGGGCACGAGTAACGCAGTGGCTAACAAGCTTAAATCACGCTTTTCGTAGCAGTCAAGTCTTCAATTCTTTTGGGCATACAGAATTAGTGCTCAATGCCGTGAGATCGTGAGTTTTCTTGTTGTGCAGACACAACACGCCATGGAATCGCTGCAGTGCTTTGACACAGATGTAGAATGTGCGGCGCATACCGAAGACGAAATAGCCGACTTATACCATTCATGCCGCCGCTCTCATAACGATGTTTTGTTGCGATCAAAACTCTAGCGCCAGGCGGGACTCGAACCCGCACCTCCTGTTGGCCGGTCAGGAATGTTCTACGCCATTACATCACCGGCACTGAACCGTCGCCAACGGCCGCAAGACATAATGGAGAAAGATCGATTTTAGTGTATCTTCTTTTTTGAGCTGCGCCATGCATGTAACTTCTGCGAGATATCGTGCAGGTAATTATAATGCGTACTTCGCCTGTACAATGAGTTTATGCAGAAAATTTAATGAGAGTGTCAGTGGCTATACTTCCCAAAAAAGTTCAGAACACATCCACCGATCCTGGAGCGATCGGAGGTTGGCTTTTCCTAAGATAGATCTGAACCTTGAATCGATCTGAGATGTGCGCGACAGCGTGTGCTTCATATCAGCCCTATTTAAAGGAATACATCTGATCTCCTAATCTCCCGACAAACCGCTTTTCTTCAAACTTAAGGGCAGCGTTTTACTGTAGTGCTCACTGCTGATGTTAGGATAAGGATAAGGATAGAGTACTGCAAGCTGTCATAACGATGCCCCGTTGCGATCAAAACTACTAGCGCCAGGGAGGACTCGAACCCGCACCCCCCTCTAACCGGAACGCTCTACGCCACTACACCGCCGGCGTAGCTTGATCGAACGCAACATCCTAGGAGTTTTGATCGCAACGGGGCATCGTTATGACAGCTTGCAACCTCGATATCAGCCACATGAGGCTTAAAGAAACTGACTTGAATAGAGTATTGCGTTAATTAATCGCTTTTGAAATATGCCACGCATTCTACTTCTACGGGATGTCGGGGAGGCGATTTGAATTGTATATCACCTCTTGTGGTGGCCATCCGATAAACAAGTTAGCGAGTGCCAACCCACCGACCAAGGAGGGATAGAAACCCTGGTTGGGCCGGGCGGAAAATCCGAACCAAGAACTTCGTATCAGGTTCACGCGACAATCACCTCCTCCTCCGACTGCGCTACACGCGCCCCAGCCTTGGTCCTGCTTTGTAATTTTCCTAATTATAGAGACAGAAATTAGAAATTAACTACATTCCATCATGTGTGGTCTCAACGTCAGCTATGGCGATTAGGTAGTGCGGGCTGTATTCCCTCTCACTACAAATCGATTTAAGGTTCGCTCCGCACCCACACTGAGTCTGTTTATTTGTTTATTACATGGGTACACTATGTGGAACAACTAACAACTCAAGAATAGAATGAGAATAAATCTGCGGACTGTGCAGCTCCACGAACATAAAACGAATACTAACATTACAAATACAATGAAGGATAAAACGTAGTAGAAAAAGTAAAACAACAAAGTGGAAAGAAACATGAAGGAAGGTGAAGTGAAGGAGAACAGGAAAACGAGAATGCCGTCGTGGTTTCGGAATTTTTCCTACTACTTTCTTACTCACTGGAATTGCTCCTTTTCTGCTAAGACTAAGGTGCGATGGAAGTGTCCTGTTGATAAAGAAGTGCACCCTGCAATTTTTCTTAGCCCTAGGCAGGACAACTTTCAATGCACCTCCTCTAGTTAATCATAGACGACCTCGTAGTATAAAACTGATTTATGCGAAAGCATGTCCGGCCATGAATTATGTTGTGTAGCAGAAGAAGGTCGAACTTTTTTCTTCTCCAAGCCAAGGAGCGGAGACCAAAGTCTAGATTCCTTTCGTTGGCGAGTGGGATGCAGTCATAGAGAAAACCCACTGCCCTGATCCTGGTGAAACCGTTCTGAACTCCTTCAAGTTTTTGAATTACCTTACATTTGTATGGGTTGAAAATAGCCGTTCTGTATTCAAGTAATGGGCTGACGTATGATTTGTAGGGCTGAAGAAGCACAACACTGCTTTTGTAATTAAAGCACGAAAATTTTTGTGCATAACTGCTTGTGCTTTTGCTGCAACCTGTTCACAATAACTATCGAAGCTAAGGTCCTTCGCAACCAAAAATCCTAAATCTCTTATCGCGCTCTCAGTCGGTGCATGACCTACGCTTTATGTGTACATGCGATTATTAGTACCAAGGTAGAGCGAAGGATCGCTTGTTCGATCGAAAGCTTAAAATTCCTATCCGGAAAGGAGTACGGCAGGGAGACACGATTTCTTTCAAGCTATTCACAGCGGCACTCCAGGATGCCATGAAAGACTTGAACTAGGGCGATAAAGGCTACCTTGTCAACGGTAAACGGATCAGCAACGTTCGCTTCGCCGACGATATTGTTCTCATCTCTACCAGCACGGCAGAAGGCGAGGAGATGCTGAACGAACTCAATGTGGCAGGTATGATGATTGGATTGGACATGAATATGTCCAAACGCAATTTATGGTCAACAAGTGGTATGACGCGGGACAAGTAAGGTTCAATGGAGTCGCTCTACAACATGTCGACTCGACTCCTACGTCTATCTCGGAAGAGAGCTGAACATGGATAACGACCTCGCTCCTGAAATCGCCCGCAGAAGACGCGCAGCATGGGCAGCCTTCAGTTCGATTCGCGAAGTCACCGATCAGGTCAAGGAAGCCAGCCTCAGGGCCTCGATATTCAACGCCTCTGTACTGCCTGCGATGTGTTTCGCGACGAAAACCTGGCCCGACAACAAGACAATCGCCAGAGCGATGCAAACTACGCCGTGCACTGGAGAGATGTCTTCTGGAGACAAACCTTCGTCAGCAATGGCAAGAAGGCCTACGAAGCTCGGAGCTACGGGAGAAGTCGCATTTAGCAGACCCGCTGCAGTACATGAAGAAGTCTAAATATCGCTGGGCCGGACACCTGCTTCGAGAAAGGACGATAGATGGAGTCTCCGTGTCACAGAGTAACTCCCAAAGACCATAAGAGACCACTGGGACGACCGCCAACGCGATGGGCAGACTCATTCTCAAGATCTTTTGAAGACCGGAGTCTGCCTCACTGGATGCAAGCTGCCAGAGATCGAGCGGTCTGGAAGAGTTGTGGTCAGAAGACCTCCAGCCGACAAAAGGACTATCAAAGTATCAAAGTGAAGTAGTAAGTAAGGTAGAGCACTTTAGTCCTTTCGGCAGAGAGGGGAAGATCCGAATTGCGTGACCCAGTAACAAGATCAACAACATTTTACAGTTTAACACGGTCGGCCAAAGGAGTTCACTGTCTGTAGATTTTTATGTCATCTGCAATAGCAACACATCTGACCGAGTCATTCAATAATTCCGACAGCTGAGTTTGGGTTTGGGAACGATATCTATGGGAGAGATCTCTGAGTTTTCCATAGTTATCTTGCACAAGTTATTCTACTCGCCAAGCACAAATTGCCTCTACTGTCTTGCACAGAGCTAGAGTGATGGCCCACTCTGAAGAAAACGGATGACATCGAACTTTGATCGTTGTTCATTCAGAGAAGGGCGAAACTAGGCCTATCAGATAAACAAGAGCTTCAAGCTAAGGTAAAAACGAGAAGGTGGCAGCTAATATGACGGGAGATAAGCAAGGAGAGGAAAAAATTTTCGAAACTGTTAAGAATTGTTAAGAATTTGCTATGACTGTGACATGAATACACTTTTTGATGTAAGAAATAGCGGAGCTAACTCATTTGGGCACCTATACCTTTGCAAATGACGGGGGCATTCCTCAGCAAAAGTTCCTCGATTTCGCGACGAAGAGTTTGTGCCAGTCAATTGAAGCTGAACCTCATCAGATCTTTAGAAGCGCTTTAGTGCCGGCGGGAGATATGGAATCGACAACTAGCGGAATGTCAGGCCGGCTATGTCCGGCGCTCGCACTCCTGCTTCTCGAGTTTGATGGCCTCTTCAAAGCTCTGCCGAGACTAGTGCGATGCCCATGAAAAACGTGCGATGAAATAGCCTCGTCGACCGCTAGGAATGATCTCGACTAAACTACGACGAAGAAGGCAAGTTGTTTTGATTTTTTGAACGGTTTCTTCCCGATACGAGGGAAATGGAGAGTGCACCTGCAGAATAAGCTGCTGCATTATAGAGTTATTTTCTCTAAGTCTCAAGCGGCCGATAGGTTGCAAACTGTTATAAGTATGTTTTTTTACAAGTGGAACTCTAGCGCGAGGTGCGACTCGAACCAGAACCGTCTGCTTACTGGGCAGGATGCTCTACGTCATAACAATACCTGTGCTGCTTGACTGAACGCAACATCCACAAAACAAAACATCGTTGAAGAGGAATGGAGATGTGTCGTTTCTCGAATTTCAATTGCTGAAGGTAGAATGCAGCATTCTTGGAAAACGAAACGGCAGCGAAAAAGAAAGAGCACATGTTTACATGTCTTCATACGCAGACAATAGTTAATTTTCCATAAGAATCTTGCTGGGCAAAGCTCAGCTTCTGTTCAATTATAATATGAGGTGGTAAGCAAAGTTTAAAGCGCGTGTAGCGCAGTCGAAGGAGGCGTCGACTGTCGCGTGCATCCGATGCCAGGTTTCTGGTTCGGATTTCCCGCCCAGGCCAACCAAGTCTTCCATCCCTCCGGGTCGGTGAATTGGTACAAGGCTTGTCTGGGAAGGATAGAGCACTGACTTGTTCATCGGCTGGCCACCGCAAGTCATTTACAGCGTTCTCGACAGCATGAAGGTTCGCCTGCAGGTTCGACTGTTCTGTTTTACGAGTTCAAAAGACAAAGCAGTTTAAAAGTCGCGGCAGGTAACATATGTGGAACGATGGGTCCTCACTCTTTCCTACGACACGGCAAAAGTATGAGCACGGAAGTTCGGAGACGAAGGCTTTTGCTTGGAGGACCAACCACGGTCCGGAACGGCAGTGCGCAGTGAATGAGGACCGCCTTCTGGAGCTGGTTCAGGTGGATCCCGGCGCTGCGCCCGGACAGAGGAACTCGAGTGTGGTCACACCATCACAGCTGAACGCCTGAGTGGCCTTGGGAAGACATGTATATATGATGCATGGACACAGCATGAAGTTAGCGGCCAAAACCTGCAGGTGTGCCAGGATGAGTGCTTCAACTTCTTGACTTTACGGCGGAATTTTTCTTGGCTCGGTAGCCTGGTTACTGACTGTGAAAAGCGAGTAGTAAACGCTGACCACCCCTGTCAAGGCAGGAACTTTAGCCAAGAAAGGTAATGCTTGGTGTCTGGTGGAGTTGCAAAGGAGTCACTCACAGGGAGCTGCTACCTGCAAACACTACTGTAACTAGCGACGTCTACTGCAGGCAGTTGGAGCGCGGAAGCAGCTTGAAAACGAGAAGAATAAGTTTGAAAAAATTGAAAGAAGTGGCAGGATACCTTCCTTACAACGTAACATTACACATTACGTAGGTATCAGATGCCCAAGAACTGTTCAAACGTCTGGCTCAGACAGTGAGAAGCCATATCATTCAGTCTGAAGGACTTTGTAACCCTCACTGTCACTGTGTGATTGTGACTTGCAGCACAGGTACAAGTCACAGTAGCTATGGCCAGAGAAGAAGAAAACTACATTTTTAAGCCTGAAATAAAACACATTAGCAGTGTCAGTGAGATACAACTTTTAGGAGAAGCGGAAAGTTGAATAGAGTCCCTCGATGTATTGCGTATTTATTGAAATAGACGAACAGGGCGAAAGTGTGTCCCAAATACTGTGCTTCGCTTCTAGAGGAGAAGTGAGGGCGAATGTTGCGAAGGAGACTAATTACATGGACAGCGCTTTTCGTGGCCAACGTCTCTGCGATCTATTATTGAGGCTTTTGTTTCTGGTCCTATTCTCGACCCATAATGACTCTGCCAACAAGAGTTAGAGTGTGCAGGTTTATCTGTGAACGAGAAACGTACTGACGCAGTTAAACAAATTGAATCGAAACTCGGATGGAGCGTTAACGATAGCGGCGCATCAGATGCACCAAATGCTCTGAGGCATAACGCGAACAGGCACTAAAATATTCTGAATTTAATCTAATCGAATAATTTAATTTAATCTAATCTAGAGTTTTCTGAATTTCGATAAACACTGTGCAACGGTAGCCAGCGAAGCTATGAAAGCCATGCTTAATCTATTTAGTGCCTTGTCTTCAAATGACAGTTACATTCTTCTCCAGGCTTATAGGGGTTTTGTGAGGCCAATACTGGAGTATGGTACGCCAGTTTTCAACCCTTACACACGAAGGGCTAGTGATATGATAGAACGAGTTAAGAACAGCTTCCCCAGAAAACTTATGATACGTAGCTTGGCGTTTGCATATGACCAAATCCCGTCAAGTAAGATCAGGAATCGTGAATTTGGGCTCGACACTCTTGAGTTTAGAAGAAGGAGAAATGACCTATTCCTCTTTCACAAAATTGCTAACGATGAAAGCAGTATAAAACTCACTGCTCTAGTGACGATGAGAGCATCTAGTACTGGTTTTGGTACAATAAAGTGTGATGCTGGAAAAGCCAAGTGAAATTGTAGGCGCTTCTTTTTCTTGCATAGGACCCTCCCTTCATATGAGAAGCTTCGGAAAAGACATAATCTTCCTGAGAATTATGAAGCTTCAAAAAAATTCCTGAAATCACATCTGAAGCCGTAACTTACTGATGCCTTAGACGTTGTCCATCATTTACTTTTCCAGCTAGATAATATGTGTAGATTGTATTTGTTTTTCCCATTTGGTGATTTTTATACAGTTTGCGCACGATTGTACTTGTACTCGTGTAAATAAATAAATAAATAAATAAAATCCCGTCACATGCACTGATTGCAGCATAACTTAGAACGTTAATTCCAGTATGTGTAACACTACGTAGCCCTAGACCATATCCAATCATGTTTCTAGATTTCAAAAAGTTCTGAAGAATTCAGCATTTAGACCTCCAGCCTCGCCCTACGGAGTGTATAGAAGTTCTTCTCTCAAAATGCTCCTGAATGGAACCTAAATCAAAGCTAGAAATATAAAAAAGTAATAGTCGAAGACAATTTGGGTTCGCATCTCGCCTAAAGAACTATTTACTTACAGTAGTCAGCAGATGACTAAACCAGTGTTTTATCCTTCCCAAACAAGTCTACTTGTGATTATCTAGATCTAGAGGGGTGGAAGGCTTGGTTGGCCCGGGTAGGACCCGAACCAAGCTAACTTCAGTCCGATAGTCGGCACTACCTCCGCCTGCGCTGTACGTACTCATAGGTTGTCAAACGTTTCATTGCCATTAGTAACGGCAATAGAACCGGAAGTGGGGTAACAAGCATGCTATATCTATGAACTAAGATTGATTTGTCAGAGGTAAGTTTTTTTTTATATTTTGTGATATAACTTTCTTTTAATTAATTATAATTTTAAAAAATCTACAATTTCACACCTTTCCTTACTACTTTGAAATTTATGTTTTCTTATGTTTTATATTATCAGAGGTAAGTTCGTAGTCCACCAGGGCTCTTCTTTAGGACGTCGGTGAGCTCACCCCATTGATTCTCAACAATACCTTTATTTTTTTTATACATGAAAATCAGTGCAAACAGCAAACTAACTAATAAGAGAGCATACCAGAATAAGTATTAAAAAATAAAGCAACAAAGATTTGCCGCCTATTAGCTTATAGGTCGGTACGTAGCTTTCCTTGCGCAACTATGTAGTGCTGGTCGTTTTGCCTTGCTCACTTTAAATCGGATTCGCGAAAGCTTTTCAATTCCGACCAACATGTGTGCCAGAATTTTTTTTAGCACGCTGGTCAATTCAATGCTATCATTCCTCTCGAGTCCGCTGCAAGTCTAGATTTGCTTACCTGACGACGATTTTTCCAATTTTGTGCCACCCAGTAGAGCTCTGCAAAATCAAACTTCACCTCTGTGCTCCTTATTAGATGCCATAAAAACCATATAGGTCTTGTTGAAAATCATTAGGGTAAGTTCACTAACTTCCCTTGTAACTTAGATATGGTACAAATTTAGCAATCCTAGAGGACTGGAACGCTGGGTTGGCCAAGGGGGGGGGGAAACCCGAACCAAGAACGTGGAATCGGATTCGCGCGGTAGCGATCCCTATTTGGGATCGTAGATCTCGTTGAGGCAATTTGAGTTTGTGCTTGGTCTATAGAATGGATATATGCACTTCCTGCCCCATATAAAAAAGAGTTTGCATGTGAACCTGTCTTTGGGCGGATTGACGTGATCTTTTGTAGGGCACCTCTAGAACACGAAAGGGCGGAGTAATTAACTGTTTCATAATAACTCTTTTGCTAGAGCACAGTGCATAGTGAAGAATACCTTATGAACGTTGCAAGCATCAACGATTTTACGTAGATAAGCAAGGGAAGGAAGTTTAAGAAGCATGTTTCTTGCTACAGCGTCTGGAACATGCTACATGCTCCGAAGCGCCAGTACGTGCCAGTAGCTTTCGAGTGAAATTGTTCTGAACTCTCTCAATATAAAATAAACTTCTTTCATCTTGTGCCGGTTGAAGGCTGTGGTGCCAGATTCTACAATAGGCCTAACATAAGTTTTAAAAGCACGAATTATAGTATGAGTACTTATGGAGCATAGTGTGGCGAAAAAGGAAGGCTCCTGGCTCGGTTCTGTGTTCTTCCCCGCGGACGCCAAGGAGAGCACAGACTGGGAAAGAGAAGGTTACTCCAGGACGTGGCCAAATTAAGCACAGGTGTGGCAGGTGGATCACAACCTAAAGCACAGGCCCTATGCTTCATAAGTACCAGAATATATATTTTTATTTTATTTTTGCTGCACTGTCCTTTAAAAATTTGAAACGTGCGCATACTTGCTTACATCGACCTCTGACATGTTAAGAAAAATCCAGATCAGTATTGTAACGAAAGCCAAGATCTTTAACGGAACCAGCAGGTAAAAGAACAAAACCATCGACGTGGTACGAGCGAGCCTGGATTGGTGAACTTGTCTTTAGCTGCATAAACGTTGTCTTCTGAGTACAGCCATAGTTTAGTCCAGCTTACCAGACAATCAACTGCCTTTTGCAGCCTAAAAGATTTTGGAATACCTATGTATCTTTTGGCTCACGTTTTATGATGACACATTCTCCAAAGCCAAGAAGACCTTCTTGACCTGAAAGGGATCAAACCTTGAGACGTTCTCGGTAGGAACGCGAGAGTTGGTTATCTTCCGGCTGTGCTGCAAGGGCTCAACGGGAGAGAGGCTGTTCCCACTAACACCTTGGAGGCTATGGTCCAATAGATGGCGCAATGGGGTGTTGCAGTGTTTGATGACACATTTTCGTACTCCCCTTGTTACTGTTTAGGGTCGTAATCCAACGGAACACCTGAACTGGGATGAACTAGGCCAAACCAAGCACAAAAAGGTGTCCTATCTTGAGCCGTACATTGAAGCAGTCCACAGTTAAGAAGGAGAGCTCTCCCAGTTTCTAAACCGCATAGCGCAAAATAGCTACATCGAAAAACTTTCGAATAATTACTAGGCGCCAAGTATGATTAAATATCACTTATATCAATTATTAAAGACTACAGGAACTCGGGATTCAATCTACACTATCCAGTAATCAAGAAGAAAAAATACCCACAATTATTTAATTTCGTTTTTTATCGAGGGCAAGATGGATTAGACACCTACCAGGAGAGATTTTGAACTCTGAGAACAGCAGAGATTTCAAGGAACGATTGAATAAACTCGATATTTTGCAGGCCTTATAAAAAAATTTAAATTTAATTAATTAAATAAAAATTAGCTTGCTGTTGTGGACAGGTAGCCTTGGTGTAAATCTGAATAAGAGTATGGGGCAAATTCACACAATTAGAGGGGCATGCTCTTTTCTTTTCTTCCGGCTCAGTTTCAAGTTGCGCCACTTGTTCCCCTAGTTCAAAATTGGTTGCCAAAGGGTTACCACTGCCGGATGATTTGCTGTTCTCGTTGTTTTGGTGTTGTCTTTTTTCATTGCATGGCTTGTTTCGATCATATTCTAATGTTTTGTGCACGTCTATTTGACGTATGAATAAATAAATAAATAAACTCGAACCTTCCTAGGCCTACCCACCCTTCAGCTCTCTCACTAGACTTTTCTATAAACTATGCCAGCAGCATCTCTGACCAGAATAGCGCTTTGAAGGTTGCTTAGAAAATTATTGAAATGGTTCCAGGAAGCAACTTTTTCGTAAAACTATCGCTAACCGTAAATAACTATTGCTCATAATTCATCTTTTTAAATCATGGGTGACTTTCCGAAAAAACACAGCGTTGTTTTTTCACTAAGAAGAAACCTGAGAGTGCCGTTGGCACCTCGAGATACTAGTTGAAAATGTTTTCTAATTTACGTAGATGGCTCTGCAAGACACCCTCTGATACCTAGCTCAAACCTTGGGAGAAATTGTGGAAAAAGTCACTCTGACTTTCCTTCTATCTACACTTTATTTGATGTTTAAAGGGTCTCATGCAGTACCTTAATGCTGAGTTTTTACATATTTCCTTCCTATTGTAACATCCAAACTGCGGTCTAATTTTGTCCTAGCGTTAAGATATTCAAGCCACAAAGCTCTACAACGCAAAAATTTGGTTTTTCATTTCTCAGAAAAAGTCGCTAAATATTTTTATACTAAATAATACTAACTATAGAAAAAGGATAAAAAAGGATAAAGGACGGCGTTACTCAATCCCTTCTGGGATGCGCCAACGCATTCTACTTCTACGCAATGGAGGCGACATGAATGCGTATTTGGCCATACAATGGCTTGCGGTGGCCAGCCGATGAACAAGTCAGCGCATCCTTCCCTGACGAGTCTGGTACCAATTCAACGACCTCGGAGGGATGGAAGGTTTGGTTGGCCTGGGCGGGAAATCCGAACCAGAAACCTGGTATGGGGTGCACGCGACAGTCGCGCCTCCTCCGACTGCGCCACACGCGCCCAACTATAGAAAGAAAATAAAAACCACCACCCACTTCCCTTGTGGTTCTGACTTTCTTCATATGTTAGTTACCAATGGTTGTCGCCGCTGCCTACTAATTAGCCACTGTCTGCTGTTGTTTCTCTTTTCCTTCTTGGTTTTTTATTCTTGCAGCTTGTTTGAACTCTGTCTGGTCTACATTCTATTGAGTGTGGCACATCCTCTCCGACTTAAATAAATACAGGGCGCACCAAAATAACGTGGATAAGATTTTTTTGTCATAATTATAAAACAACCAATAATTCGGGAAAACGACGACTAATTTACAACAACAACGCAATCACTAAGGTACACCATCTTGAAGTGGTTTCGAAGTGGCCTCCCTTGGAGCGGAAGCAAAGGGCCAAACGTTTCGCGAAGTTTAAGGGCGATGGACCGCAGGTAATGACTGGGAACAGATTCTGTACACAGATGCGAAGCTGTTCACCGTGGAGCAGGCACACAATCGCCAAAATGATAAGATCTGGTCTACAGAGGCTCCAAGCAGCTCTGCTATCGTCGAACACCGCCAGAACCCATAATCGGCTATGGTTTGGGGCGGAATCATCCCTCTGGCAGGACCCCTTTGGTTTTCGTGGATAAAGGAGTGAAAATCGAAAAATATGTGCAGCAGCAAGACATTCTCGAGTCCGTAGTTCTTCCTTGGGTCCAGTAGCACTTCGGTAATGCCCATTGGACGTTCCAACAGGACTCTGCACCCGAACATAGGGCAAAGAGTACGCAGGCGTGTTGCAAGGCTAATTTCCCCGATTCCATCACGCCTTCTGAATGGCCGCCGTATTCTCCGGATTTGAATCCGATGGACTATAGTGTGAGGGCATTTTCAAGACTAGGATCGGCGTCAAGCGCCACCGCAGTCTACAGTCCCTGAAGGAATCCTAACGCCAGGAATGGGAACGATTGTTTACTGATGACCTGCGACCCATGCCCCCAAACCTCGCGAAGCGTTTGGCCCTGTGCATCCACTCCAAGAGAAGCCAGTACGAAACCACTTGAACATGATCTACCTTAATGTTTGTATTATTTTAATTTAGTTGCTGTTTTTTCGGAATGTTTGTTGCTTTATAATTATGATAAAAAAAATCTTGTCCACGTTTCTTTGGTTCATCCTGTATATAAGTAAATATTGACTTTTTGAAGACGATTTATGTGCTGTATTCACTGAAAATTAAACGCTCTTCACCGTGTAGTGTTGCAGAGAACACTTGTTAGGCTATGCAGTAAATTTTTTAATCAGAGCGGAATACTGAAAATACTAAAATGGTGGAAGCTTCCGGCCCGAACTAATATTGGGGCGCCCAACCTGAAGCCCTCCCTCCACTAAATCCCCAGATCGAAACATTTCTCCGCCCGGGCACGATGTTGCCTGGGGATTTTTCGACATAAAAGGGCGGGGAGAGCTCGGTGAATCGAAAATGCTAAGAGGAAGACGAATGGCTACAACGGCCCAGACGAGGTCGCCCCGTCAATCGGCCCGGCCGACCGCCGACTTGGACTCACCGGCCGCAGCCCAAGGTGCCAATCTGGCCGCACAAAGAACGACTCGAGAAGCGAGAAGATGACGGATGAGAAGGCGATAATTCAACGGCGGTCAGCGCAAGCAGGCAGCAAGGCATACACCAAGACCTGAGGAGAGGAACACGAGCCTCCTTCGCTAACAAGGCAATCCCAGAAGGAGGGACGCTTGCGCTGATAGCCGCCTGAAAAGAAGATGGCAAATCATTTTTCGCTCCAGGCGATGATCGACTCCAGTCGTTTTCCAGGGTAGGAAAAATTGAATTTCTGGAGCAAAAAGCGTTCAGACAAAGTTCAGCCTTGACTATCGAATTCCCGATTCTACAGGAAGCATCGACATCCGTTGGCATTTCGACTTTCCTAATTCTGCAGTCTATTGCGAGGAAAATATTGATGAAGAACTTGCAGATGCAGAAAAGAGAGGAGACAAAGAAGACCTACAGGGTGTCTCAAAAAATGTATATACTGTTTGAAAGGCGATAACTTTGCACATAGCGAAGGTACTGAAGTCGTTAAGAGCTCACATGAAAGCTTAAGTAAATAGAAAAGGAAATTGAGCTTAAGAAAAAAGCTTAAACTGCTGCTGGCAGCTTAATAAAAAAAGCTTGAGAAAATAGAAAAAAGAAAAATAGAAATTCTTCAACATATGGGTGATATAGATTGCGCCAAGCCCTCGTCTGAAATTTTGCATTTTACATTCCATTGATTGTTTACGCTTGAATACTTGTTATAATTTCTTCACAAAATGGCCGTATCGATTGATATGAGCCACATTTAAGGTTCAAAATAAATAAATAAACACTACGGCTTGGGAAATCGCAGGGTATCCTAAAAATGCAGGTACTATTTGAAAGATTCTAGTGTTGCTGCTAATGAAGCTTTTAAAGATGCTTAAGACTCATATTAAAGCTAAGGGTAGCAAAATTTCTGTGGCCTGCAATTAGTCAAGATTGCGCCATGCTCTCGCCTAAAACCTTTCATCTCAAACTCGATTGATTGTGCATATGCTGAATGCTTGTCACAGACTTGTTATTATTTGGCCAGATTAGCATACGCTGTACTTCTTTCAAACCGATTTTTCCGTCGCCGATTAACCTTTCCATTCAGTTTGAATGCTACTTCATCAGTCCACAGAGTCCTTTCTGGAAAATGGGACTCGTGCTCTCATTTAAATTGTGCAATCAATAAAGTCGCATGTCACGTGATTGCCAAGTTTTGTACATTACAAGAAGCACAGCACAGGTTAATCTGGTTAGTTAGTAACAAGATGGTAACAAGCATTCAGCCCATGCGCAATCAATAGAGCGTGAAATGCAAGGTTTCGGACGAGGACACGACGCGATCTTGACCGTTTACACGCCAGACATCTTGTCACCCTGTACTTTTATATGAGCTTCAAACGTCTTCAAATGCCTCACTAGCAGCAATGTCAAGACCATTCAAACAGTACCTGCATTTTTAGGATACCCTCCATTCTCTGCAAGCCGTAGTGTGTTTTTAATTTTTCAACCTTAAAAAAACACAAATGTTTTAATTTCTTTACAAAGCGGTCACTTCGTGAAGAAATTAAAACATGTATTCAAGCGAAATGCAATTAATCAAGTGTAAAGTGCAAAACTTCAGATGGCTGCAAGGAACATTCCATATCACTCATATGTCAGAAATTTTCTAGTTTCTTAAGCTTTCATATGAGTCTTTAACTTCTTCAATACATTCACAGTGAGCAAAGTGATCACTTTTCAAGCAATGTGTACGAGACACCCTTTAGCTGGAGAAGCTTTGAAAAAGGTAAAGCTAGACATGCATAAAATCTTGTCGGTATCGATCTTCTGATCTTGTTCAGTTACAAATTAAACCATGAAAACAAGCTCTAAAAGACTAAAATAGAACTCTTCATATTTACTAAATTCATCGATAATTAAGGGAGGATAAAAATAAAGTGGAACAAGAAAAGGAAATGTCGTCTCGTGGTTCAGTGGTAGAATGCTCTCCTGCCACGCGGGCGGCCCAGGTTAGATTCCTGGCCGAGGCACCATGTACTGAAGACGAAGACGATCTACTGCGGGATTTATCTGGGTGAGGACATGAACAGCATTGGACATTAGCGCTCCGCTTTCATTCGGAGCGTTATCACTTTCTCATAGCATATTCCACATAACTAACAAAGAAAAGAAAAGAAACTGCGACATTCATACTCATAAAGAAACTGCGACATTCATAACAGGTAAACATTGAACAGATCAGCTACATAATAACACTATTCCATCACTAAAGACGTAGAGTTCCTCCAAAACTGAAGTTTGGTTTCCGTTATGGCACAGACACTATGAAGAAGACTTCAAAAAATATATTAGTCCACCAAAGGCTTCCGCCGTTCTGCTATGGATGTTCAGAAGCTTGTTTGGCTTTTCTTGTTTCTCCTTCTTCTATTTTCTTTATCTTCTTTTGCTTTTTTTATACTCGACGGCATTATAAAGGATTCTGATATAGATAGATCTAGAAAAAACACGCAGCAAAGAAGAACAAAAAATTATATAAGAAGTCATGCAATAATTGTGGAGTTTAATCTACTTTTTCGGCGCGTTTAGCGCAGTTAATGAGGTGCCCGCTGTCGAGGGCACCCGTTATAGGTTACTGGTTCGGATTTCCCACCCATGCCAACCAAGTCTTCCATCCCTCCGGGGTCGGTGAATTGGTACCAGAGGTGTCTGAGAAGGATAAAGCACTGACATGTTCACCGGCTGCTCATCGCAAGCCATTGAATGGCAAGATACGCATTCAAACCGCCTCCACGACACCCCATGGAAGCAGAATGCATGGCGCGCCCCCAAGAGGGATCAAGTAACGCAGTCCTCCATCCTTTATCCTTTTTATAATCTGCTTTCTGAGAGCGGCGAAGCGTCTGATATTCATGTCACAGAGTTTTATAGTCTGAATCTCGGCAACATATTGATACAAAATTAAGCCAATATATGTATCTAGAAAATAGCAATGCAGTGATGAGCAAGGCATCCGAGGGTATCACGACGTCTGCCTTGTTCCTACCAGATCCATTTTAGAAATCTTCCTCGTGGTGGTCTGCATGATATTGCGCTAGGACTGTGAGATGTTAGGGAGTGAAGCTCGATACTGTTCGTTTCAATGAATATTCTACGCTGATCAAGGTAAACGTCATATACAAAAGAATGCAACAACGGAAAACGAATTCACACCAAAAAAGACAAAAAATAGCTAGCGAGATGCACAATACAAATACCAACGCTGCATGGTCTCAAAGTGAAAGACACGAAATCCAAAAATGTTTGAAAGCCTTGAACGGAATAGAGATGATCGGACAGAGAACTAGAGGCGAAGTCTAAATAATTTTTTCATAATTAATTCCGTAGTTTCAGCTGTGAAAAAGCATCCTACTGAAACGTCTCCTTGCACAGGAGAAAGAAACAAGTTCACTTAATCTAGCGCTTTCTCATCCACCTGTCCAACTTCGCATCTGCAAAAGGATAGCTAAGAAATTCCTCCATCTTTGGATTTTTTATCTTTATTTGCTAACCCCTCGTTATGGTTAGAGAATAACTCCTACCCTTCTCTGCGTAGAAAAAAGCAGGGCCCGACATGGCCTTTGGAACAAAGGAGGAATAAATTTTCGTAAAAGCTGCTGCAACGCAGAGCTATCCACTGGATCTGAAGGCTCTTATCACACCAGAGGCCAGATTCAGTATTGATAAGGTAATGGGTTGATGGTAATGGATTAGTTTACCAACAGGGTATAGTGGACAAAGGGCAAGTTAGGCATTCAGGGTTTAATATACTTCGGAGCATGATATAAGAGTGATATAACTCTACTCCACCATACACCTACCTCCACGCTTTTGTACTTCCAGGTAATGTTTCAGTTTCTACCCTCTACCCAAATAACCCTGGGTAAAGTCATTTATGAATCTGGCCCTAGGAGGGAAACCTTATAAATAATAGTGCTCGACCGTAATCTACATGGTGTTATTAAATAAAGGATAAAAAAGGATAGCGTTGCTCAATCCTTTTTGAGACGTGCCGGCCACTCATCCCACTTCTCCGGGACGTTGAGGAGGCGATTTGAATGTATATTTGGCCATACAACGACTTGCGGTGGCCAGCCCATGAACGAATTAGCCTCCCTATCCCTCCCAAACTAGTCTGGTACGAATTCACTGACCCCGGCGGGATGGAAGACATGGTTAAACTGGGGGTAAATCCGAAGCGGGAACCTGGTGTCGGGTGCATGCGACAGGTGGCATCTCCTCCGACTGCGCTACACGGGCTCGGGGTTATCAAATAGTGTTTTAAATTGTTCTAAATTTGAGCCATTCTTACTGTTGTTATACGACTAAGTCTTTATTACAGAACTTATGGACCACCCTGTAGCTCTGCGTAACGAAAAAAGGCAAAGGAAACACTCTCGGCGAAAGTCAGGCCGTATGGTTCCTTTTCATTAATTCCAGAAAAAGCTTGGAAGTGTTCTGTTCATCTTGTTTTGAAATAACCATAAATGGAAGAGTAGAGGAAAATCCCTTCGGGCCCTCTGAAGGCTTTTTCTGGTACATTGAAGAAACGCCTCCAGCCAACGAAGGAGATATTGTGAGAAAAGGCCCTTTTTAGGCAAATAACAGCGAATCCGTGCGCTGGATAAGTGAAACCAAAGTCGTTTTCAAGGCGGCACGGGCGAGATGCGGTGTCACACAGCAGTGGCTGCAGGAGCAGTGATTCGAAAACAATGTCGAGTTGGGACGGCTGGGCCGGAAGCGCCGGGGCGAAGTTATGAACCACCTCCTCTGGGGAGCGAAGGCGGACCTTATCGGACGGAGGAGAAGTCGGCCGGCAGGCGGCGAGCCAGTTGCGAGGACCCCGGCAACCACCTCGAGCTTTGTCTGCAGCGCGACGGACCGGGAGCAGCAGCTCTATCGGGTAACCCCCCTCGAGGGCTTGGCCGACCACCGGCGACCGCCGTCGACCGCATTTGTTTCGGCCGGCCACTCGACAATCGCACGGCTTCCCTACTAAGTCCGATTAATCTCTCGAAGCAGTTTCGTGGCGACCACGATAGGTACCTATTTTCACTACGTCGGTGCCAGCCGAATTCTCATCAGTATTCGGAGCAGAATTGCCACCACAACATCTCTTCTCGAACGGCTTCGGCATTCAAGGGTCAGAGGCAAGGTCGTATTTGCCAAAACGTCGAAAACTAGTTGGGCCGGCCACATGATGCGTTTCGTAATCACTCGAAGAACCAGGGTCGTCACCGACTGGATTCGCAGCAATGTCAAGCGCTTTGGACGGTTTTCTTCATGAAAGCCCTGATAAGATGCTCTTCGTGTTCCTCCAAAATCCATTGGAGCACTCTGGCACGCGACAGAGACGAATGGAAACGTTGCTGGCGTCTGATGGAACAACACGATGATTTATGGGACGAAGAATGAAGAATGACCGTGATTACCAACATGATCATTCCATTAATCACGTACACATCAGATTAGAAGAAGATAGAGAAGGATCTCGCCATACTAGGGATAAGACACCTGCAAATGCATACGCAGGCCGTCGTCAGTGGGAAACGATTGTAAACTGCCCGTTTTTCAATCAAAGCCTTCAACTCTATAAGGTTGACCTGAAAGTTCGGCGGTTTTGACTGGCCCACCTCTAACGATCGTAACTTTATTCATGCTCACCGGATTCAGTCGAAATAAGCCTGTTTTTGCATGGTGCTGATTTGCGAATCTTCTACCAGCGAAGTTCGAAAGTGCTTCTTAAAAAGATGGTAGCCGGTTCGTGCAAGATATGGTGAGTATGACGGATGAGGCAGAACTTGAACTCCAAGTTTGTTTCATTTTCGCATGGTAATTTGCGAAACGTGTGGGCGGGCGTCGTCGTGCAGAAAAATGGGGCCTCTTCTGCTGACCAGTGCAGGCTGCAACTCACGAAATTTAAAAAAAAAGGAAAAAAAATTCGATTGGCTACTTTATCCTTTCTGAGCAGCAGTGAAGTCTAGCTATCGACCGTGGGATGGAGGCCTTGGTTAGCCAGAACCATCGATCAGCTCGATTACTTCTGGACTGCTCCCACATAAACTGAACTAAGCATCTATATCTGCTCGGACAACACGATGCTTTGCTGGAAGAAGGATGATACAGCTGATTACCACCATGACAACTCATTGGCCACGTCTCTATAAGGCCGGCAACAGCGTCTTGCGGGTGCTGCAGAACCTCATGACATGACAACGGCGGGTGGTGCGGCGCCGCGAGGATTAATGTACGCAATACTGCGTACTTTTGCCGGCAGTTGTGACCTCCAAGAATGTCAGAAATGTAGTAAGCAAAACGCTTTTTGTTTTGTGAAGAAGCGTTTTCTAAGCCAAGTTAGTTCTTGAATGTAATTCCCGAATTCTAATAGAACACTCTTTATAACTCAACAGTTCTGAACCATTTTGCATTTTGTTCTCACTTTTGTCGTTCTACCTCCACTAAAAGTTCTTCGCTTGACAAGCAGGTCGAAAATAACGTGTTGCCCGAGCGGATCTAGATGCCTAATTCAGTATACGTGGGAGCAGTCTAGAAGGTTCCGCAACCGATGATCGATGGTTCTGGCTAACCAAGGCCTCCATCTTTCCACGGTCGATAAATGGACTTCACTGCTGCTTAGAAAAGATAAAGTAGTCAATCGACGAGATGTACCGAAAATTGCGTGAGCTGCAGCTGGTCAGCAGAAGAAGCCCATTTTTCTGCACGACAACGCCCGCCCACATGTTACGTAAATTACCATGCGAAAATGAAACAAACTTGGAGTTCAAGTTTTGTCTCATCCGTCATACTCACCAGATCTTGCACGAACCGGCTACCATCTTTTTGAGATGCACTTTCGAACTTCGCTGGTAGAAGATTCGCAAATCAGCACCACGCAAAAACAGGCTTATTTCGACTGAATCGGTGAGCATGAATAAAGTTACGATCGTTAGAGGTGGGCCAGTCAAAACCGCCGAACTTTCAGGTCAACCTTATAGAGTTGAAGGCTTTGATTGAAAAACGGGCAGTTTACAATCGTTTCCCACTGACGACGGCCTGCGTATGCATTTGCAGGTGTCTTATCCCTAGTATGGCGAGATCCACAATGTTCACTTCTTCCCTGTCTTTTCCAATCCTATCTGTACGTGATTAATAAGTGGTCATGGTGTGTGGCCCGAGCAGACGCTAGCGGCGTTTCCATTTCTCCCTGTCGCGTGCCAGAGTGCTTCAATGGATTTCCATGCTCGACGAACACGAAGAGCATCTTGTCAGGGCTTTCACGAAGGAAACCGGTCAAAGCGCTAGACATCCCTGCGAAACCAGTCTGTAATGACTCTGTTTCAGTGTCTGCGAAACGCATCACGTGGCCGGCCCAACTAATTTTCGACGTTTTGACCAATGCGACTCTGTCTCTGATTCTCGAATGCTTACGAAGCCGTTCGAGAAAAGAAGTTGTGGTGGCAATTTGCCCCGAGTACTGATGAGAATTTTGCTGGTACTGACGTAGGGAGAAGGGCTACCTATCGTGGTCGTCATGAAACTGCTTCCAGAGATTAATTGGACTTAGTAGAGAAGCCGTGCGATCGCAGGGGGATGAAAGGCTTGGTTGGCCGGGGCGGAAAATCCGAAGCAGCAACCTGGTGTCGGTTGCACGCGATAGCCGGCGCCTCTTCCATCTGCGCTGCATGCGCCCTACATCACGAAGGAAGGGGGGGGGGGGCTCAAATCGTTGTTAAATATAGTAGGAGATATCGCTCGATTCTCCCCCCCCCCCCGCCCCTCTCTCTGGAGCTATTCGTCGCAACCAATCATAACCAAGCACCCTTTTTGCTGACAGAGCAGAAAGGAATAGCTTCTGCCTCCTCAAATCTCATATCGGAAGAATTTCTTCGGTTTCAACACTTTGGAAACATGTTGTCAGTATGTTGTGCCAGACAAATTTATTAAATGGGTGTTTATTATCGCGGCCTGACGTTCCGAATTTCGTCTTCAGAAGCGCATAGGTTTCACTGTTAGGGATGATTTTCTCTCATGGCCACGTTAGACCAGTAGAGGCAATCTTGGAATTAAGTTTTAAGAAAATTTTGGAAATGTTGGATATTGAATTTTGATGAATTGATAAAAACATCGAAAACGATTGAAAATAAAATTAAATAAAAAAATTGAAATGGAAACAAATATTTTTAAGAACTTAGGAAATATTTCTCAAAAGGGAAGAGCTGCACTACATTCACAGATCCTGAAAGGGCTATGTCAGAAGAATGTGGCGGATAGGGTAAGGCCTTTCAGCGCAACTCCTCGATTTTTTTGTGGGTCGTTTCAGCTACACGCGGTTTGCCGTTATCACGAAGAAGGTGCACAGAAGTCCGTCTCGGCAGATTTTTCCGAACCTCTTCTCCGAGTTTCTGGAGCTTAGTGGAGTAAAAACAGCAGGCGGTGACCTGTGACATTGCGGGAACAACTCAGAGAGGACAACGTTCCCTTCGAGTCCCAGTAGCAGCATGGAACAATTTTCTGGAGGTGTTAGTGTTATTACCTTACTGTTCTTTCCCAACGTAGCACCTAAATTTTGACTTAATTATGTCTTAACCTTTCAAAGAGTCAAGCCGTAAACCTTAAAGATACAAAATAAGGTCTTTGCCTTTTCAAGAAACGTTGGCTAATCTCTTCAACTTATAAGAGATATTTTTGATGTTTCACACGGTTTTTAAACATTTCCCTTCCTGCGTAACCTTACCAAAAAACTCTATCAACTCCTGGATTACAAAACTTGGAGGAATGCGGAAACATTTCAAAGCAGGAAAGGAACGACATAGCTTTTAGGAAACCGCATCGGACCCCTCTCAGTCTATTGCTGCTTATGTAGTGCAGCTCTTCTTTTTTGAGAAATTATTTCCTGGGTTGTTTTAAAATTTTATTTCTATTTTTAATTTTCTTATTTAATTTTCTTTTCAATCGTTTTTAATTTTTTTACCAATTCATCAAAATTCAATACCCAGCATTTCCAAAATTCTCTGAAAATTTTTTTCCAAAATTCGCCACTGCCGGTCTAGCGTTGCCGTGAGCGAATATCAGCCCTTGCAGTGGACCCCAAGGCCTCTGAAGACTCGAAAGTCGAAACGTCAAGCCGTGTTAATAAGTATCCTTCTAATAACCTCGTCTAACACAGCATACTGACAACATAATTCCAAAGTGTTGAAACCAAAGAAATTCTTTGGCTATTCTTCGGCTGCGTTATGAGATTTGAGGAGGCAGAGCCTATTCCTTTCTGCTCTGTCAGCACAGGGGTGATTGGCTTTGATATGGTTGTGACGAATAGCTCCAGAGAGAGAGGGAAAGAGGGAAGATTGAACGAGATTTCCCACTATATTTAACATCGATTTAAGCCCCCTACAATTGATGTAGGGTGCGTGTGGCGCAGTCAGAAGAGGCGCCGGCTATCGCGTGCAACCGACACCAGGTCGCTGGTTCGGATCTCCCGCCCAGTTTACCCAAGCCTTCCATCCCTCTGGGCGGGGAATTGCTACCAGACTTGTCCGGGAGGGATAAAGCGCTGACTTTTCCATGGCTGGTCACCGCAAGTCATTAGATGGCCAAATAAAGGATAAAGGATAAAGGGCGGCGTTACTTAATTCGTTTTGGGATGCACCATGCATTCTACTTCTATGGGATGTCGTGGAGGTGACTTGAATGCGTATTTGACCATACAATGACTTGCGGTGGCCAGCCGATGAACAAGTCAGCGCTCTATCCTTCCCAGACAAGTCTGGTACCAATTCACCATCCCCGGAGGGATGGAAGGCTTGGTTGGCCTGGGCGGGAAATAAGAACCAGGAACCTGGTATCGGGTGCACGCGACAGCCGGCGCCTCCTCCGACTGCGCTATACGCGCCCGGATGGCCAAATACGCATTCAAATTCACCCCCATGACATTTCGCAGAAGTAGAATGTGTGGCGCAGCCCAAAAGTGATTGCAAGCGGTTGTACTGGTAGTTTGCAGCGTTCAAAATCTCAGTGTTTTGGTTTCAAAAACAATTTCAAGAAGTTTGCTGCTGGATTCGTTTAAATAGGCAGCAACAAGAACTGCTTCTAAAGCATCTTGTCGGTATTCAGACCGTTTTGCCGTCCAACGACAAGGGGCATTGACATTTCCAACAGACAGACGTCATATAAGCTTCACTACCGCTTCTCTGCGGTGAATTCCCTGTTCGCATCAACATGTGTGGGGTGCCAGGGGGTCCCAACCACTCAAAAAACACTAAGACTTTTACCGAAACTTCGTCTTCCTCCTAGCCTAGCCGGATGGAATGCTCTCTGAAGTTCTGTGGCTTCGTTCCGTGCCATGTTAAGAAGTCCTTCAAAATACTTGGATAATTAGATTTTTTCAAGCTGTAGGAGAAGAGCGATGCTGTTAAAGTGCACAGGGAAAAGCCCGGAATTCTCTAGAACAGCAATCCCCCCCCCCCCAAAATCAGATTCACTGCCTCGTCGCCCTCCCTTGTGCGACTCTAATTGCCCCGAAATGGTGGAGGGTGTTCGGACAAATTTGAACACAACGGTGCATGTTTTGCTGTACGACGATAGGGAAAGCGAAGGGCGACCAGGGGCCGGATTCATCAAAGTTACTGCAGTAACTTTAACGGAGAACTGTCAGCGAAAGCTCAGGTAACGCGGCTTATCGCTCACCATATCGCTTGATAGGCCGCGTTATCTGAGCTTTCGCTTACAATTCTCCGTTAAGGTTACTGCAGTAACTTTGATGAATCCGGCCTCAGAACTTCATACCTCGATACTGCTAGGCCGCCTATTCAAAATAAAGCCGCGGAAGAGCAGTCGGAGTGGGAACCCACTGCTGCAAGCAACTCGCATCAATGTTCTGGTTTCGCGTCTGCCCCTGGGCTAAGAAAGCCTTCCATTGTTCCGAGGTCAGTGAATTGATGCCGTAGTTGTTCTGAGAAGGACAAAACACTGAAACATCCATCGTTTGTCGATGCGAAGTTATTGCATAGGCCAAATACGCATTCAAATCCACGGTATCTCAAGAATAAGTGGCCTTTAATTCATTTTTTAGTTAAAAACTCGCTAATTTTAATGAAAGAAGCCTCATATGTGCAGAACTTAAAATTGTAGACGACTTTGAAGAGAAGAAAGCTTTAGTGACATGGTGTCCAGTCTCAAAACCCGTGACTGTTCAATAATGAGTGCTGAAAGGTGTCATTTTCCGTCCCTGTCAGCAGGCTTGTCTGAAATTCACTACAGAATTGAGAGTACGTCTCGTAGCTATCCTCTGCACATTCAACCTTAAGAGACTTCCTTTTCCAGCACCGCTGTTCCAAGTAAACCCCTATTTTTAACGATACTGTAGCTAGTTCACGAATAGATAGTGTCAATACCCCTATCTTGGCCTTCCTCTACACCTGCGAACTTCCAAGCTGTATCACCACTTTGAGAGTCAGGTGTAAAGTCTGTGCTGATGACGTAATAATCGAAAAAAAGAGTCGACAGTATACAATATTCTGTGTCTCTCCAGTCTAATATCTATTTTATTAGCTACAGGAAAAATGGGATTTGCAATTGAGAAGACACACCATCTTTGGCATCTATAAACCGTGGTTGCAGGTAACGCAGTCGGAGAAGGTGTCGGCTCTCACCCGCACTACCAGGTTCCTGGTTCGTATTTCCAAAGGCAAACCAAGCCTTCCATCCGAGGTCGGTGAACGGTGCCAAATTATCTGGGAAGGATCTCTTTTTCTGCACATGTTTGTTTCTGCTTCCTTTTCCTTGAATTTAGTGCACGTCTCCTTGACGTATAGAATAAATAAATAAATAAAGCACTGACTTACGTACTTGTCCATCGGTTGGCCACCGGAATGCATTGTATGGCCAAATACGCATTCAAACCACCTCCACGACATCCCGTAGGAGTTGAATGTGTGGCGCATCCCAAAAGGGGTTGAGCAATGCCGTCCTTTATCCTTTGTAAACTGTGCTTGAACGCAGGAATATATGATCAGAACAATGTTTGTGACGTTTCATTGTAACCAGTAGCCTGTGTTTTTCTGAACAGTGCAGATTTTTGGTGAAAACGCCAATTACCGCACTTACAACCTCTCCAGGGCTTTGAAATATAAGATTCCCGAGGTCTATATGCGTTCTTTTTTTGAACGCAATAAAAAGCAGGAACGAACATGATCTAAGACAACTATATAACTAGAAAACTGAGGTGTTTTAATTGATTTGTTGACAATGCGATCCTAAATTATATATAATGAAATTCATAAGACGGAAAATATATTAGATTGTCCCATAAGTCCCCGCCTTTTTTTTTCAACGATTCATTGCGAATTTCGTTGGCGGTCTCTTGCATAGCGCTGCAAAGTTTTCGAAAGAAAATTATTTGCTCTATCAAAACATGTATTGCATTTCTTTTTTCATCCCGAATTTTGTTAGTTTTTAGCTCGTTGAAGTGAAAAGTGAAAAAGTGAAAAAGCGGCCATCTGCGCACTTGTTCTCTCCGCTTAGGTTTGTAGTTTTTTGCGCAGTTTTTTATAGCACTTGGAAGACAATGTTCTGTACTACAATACTGTTTGTTGGTCCTATCTTCTCACTTGCCCTTTATTGATTTTTAGTCCATCAAATTGGGACGTCCGATTTTCCCGACCGAATTTTTACCAAAACTCCTGTTCTGTGGTTGGACTTTTTTGCTTGGTGTTATATGTCGTTCGGAAGAGGACGTCTTGCTCAGTAAGAATTTGTGTCGCGTTTGTTGGCTCCCGCTGATTTCTGTCGAATATCAACAACTGAAGAAGGAGAAGGAGTTGTTGGTGAAGACGATTTTTCTCTTTTTGGCATTTTGTTGATATTCAATGGAGATCAATAAACGCGACACACATTCTTATACAGCAAGACATTTTCTTTCGAACGACATATAACACCAAACCAAAAAGTCCAACCACAGAGCAGGAGCAGTTGGCAAAACAACGACCCTCCTTCGGACGTCCCAATTTGATGACCTAAAAATCAATAAAGGACAAATGAGCAAATAGCACTAACACATATTCTTGTAGTACATAACATTGTCTTCCAAGTGCTATAAAAAACTGCGCAAAAAATTGCAAACCTAAGGGGAGAGAACAAGTGCGCAGATGGCCGCTTTTTCACTTTTTCACTTTCCACTTCAACGACCTAAAAACTAACAAAATTCGGGATGAAAAAAGCAATGCAATACATTTTCTGATAGAGCAAATCATTCTCTTTCGAAAGCTGTGCAGCGCTATGCAAGAGACCGCCGGCGCAATCTGCAGTGAATCGTTGAAAAACGGCGAAGACTTATGGAACAACCTAATACATATTTATGACATCTTTTTCGTCGGTGTACAGGATTATTCCAAGAGCCTCCTCTACCTCTCCCCCCCCCACCTCTAGGAAGCAATGCTTTCTGACTTCATTCTTTGAATATAGTAAAAAACATGCCGATCCATAAATCTAACGGATTTCTCAAATGGGATATTTACAGTGTCTTTATAATAGAAGGAAAACGAAAATCTACGGTGTCGGTTGCTAATTTGCACATCAGGTCAGACTTCCTAATTTGTAGAGATGTCAAAGAATTCAGTCTGCTGCTTGGTAAGCTGGAACGTCTAGAAGAGGTCTCTGCTCAAACCTGTACGTGTTTCGGATCTATTCTAGTCAAGACGGAGCAGCGCAACAGTTTCGGTTTCGCCTAGCACTTCACGACAGGACAACACATTCATTGAGCTCACATGAGCCATCATTTGGTAATAGCTGAAGTACTGGGAGAAAATTCAGGAGAAGAGATGAGAAACAAAACACCGCCTGCCCCTCACCTTGGGCTAGGATAGAGCCGGTGTTTCTGGAAAGTTGTGGAGTGTTCTTCGGTGTCATACGGTGTGTTTAGTGATGATGTACTGTTTTATTCGGCAGATGGTTCCATTTATATATGTTACCGTAACCCTAAATCCTAAAGTTTCTTTATTTGTTTTTAAATTTGATTATGCTAGACTTTGTATATCCCTAGAAAAATCTTCCCTTTGCAGACAACCTACAGGCACGTAAAAATGGAATGCTTGGAGATCTGAACTGGCAAGTTTTCGCGACATGCTGCTGACCTCGAAGTTTAATTTAATCTCATGTGTTTGGCGCTGAACTAGCCTTTCTCCAAGATGCCTCATATAAATAGGACATTCGTAGACGAGCATAATCAGTTTAATAAAAATGGAGCCTAAAACTAAAGGATAAAGGACAGCGTTATTCAATCCTCTTTGGGATGCGCCACGCATTCTACTTCCACTGGATGTCGTGGAGGCGAGTTGAATGCGTATTTAGCCATACAATGACTTGCGGTGGCCAGCCGATGTATAAGTCAGTGCTTTATCCTTCCCAGACAAGTCTGATACCGATTCACCGACTCCGGAGGGATAGAAGGCTTTTTTGCCCTGGGCGGGAAATCCGAATCAGGAACCTGGTATCGGGTGCAGGCGACAGCCGGCGCCTCCCCCGACTGCGTTCCACGCGCCTAGCCTAAAAATAGAAGAGAAAAAGATGAACACAAGCACAAAATGGTGTACAAACAACGATAATATTTCTTGTTTTGTTATTAATAGAAAAGCGATAATTGAATAATAATAATGTTATTAATAATATTTTCTTTTGTTTGTTGTTTTTGCTTGTTTTAACCTCTTACGTGATTGTCCACGTACAAAATAAACAAATAAATGAACAAATTTCAACCAATATGTGTGACTGCAACGATAAATCGGAGAGAGTCAAGCTTCAGATTCGAGAGGAGAACGGGTGTCGTATTAAACCTTAGTTTTGATAGAGAATTGATTAATTTAACTTTTTCAGCATTTTAAATAATTTTTACATCTAATAAAATGTCCTTCCAGGTGCGGCCTCGACAATATGGAGGGTTACACGCAGCTTTGTTTGGTGAAGGAGAGATGTTACGAACGTGTAACTGAGTCCTATAATAATTCTAATGATGACTTGAACACATTTGCTTAAGCCTGGAGCGGCTGATATAGAGGCTATATGTTGTTACAGAATGTTTTGTTGCGATCAAAACTCTTGCGCCAGGCGGGACTCGAACCCGCATCTTCTGCTTTCCGGGCAGCGATGTTAGCCTTACACCACCGGCACTGTTTGATCGTTTAACAGCTGTTCTAATGATGACTGTTCTACCGTCAAAAATAAAGTTTTTCTGTGAGCAGTCTTCGAATAAATCAGGGTGGGTTCAATTGTTCGCTGATTTTCAGGATCTATAGAATTGACACTACATATTCTCCCACCTGAGTGAGTAACATCCGGATCTCAAACTGGGATCAACCTGGTCGGGAGGGGGTAACCGTAAAGTGTCCGATGCGTGCGTCATCCTACAAACTCATCTCCTGAATTCAAATTAAAGCGTTCACATGACGGTAGAGAACATCAAGGGTTCGTAGGAACCCAAGCAAGGATTTAAAGATGCAATTCACTTTATACGTACCCCCTCCGATTAGGATAGAATCTGAAATTGTACTCTGTGAAGTTTCGAGCCCTAATTGCTGATGGTGATTCAAGTGCTTGAAGTACAAAGATTTTTTTCGCTCTTTCAATCGATCACGTAGTCGTGATCGAAGACTTGATCTGTCACGGAAATGAATTTTTTCTAGCTGAATGAGACGAAGTTAGAATATGAAATTGTACGCAGTAAAATTTAGACGCTCGATTAAAATGTATAGCCCTGAGCAGAAAAATCACGTCTTTCTGCTGCGATATTCCGTGTGCTCTGGGGAGGAGTCATATTCAAATTTTTTCTTTTTTTCCATGAAAATAACATTCCGCTAAAAAGGAGATAACTCAGACAGATCAAATTTTACCACATAAAATTCCAAGCCTTAATCAATATGTGATTAACAATAAGTGGCCTTCAAAATTTCAGTTTTTCTGTAAAATGATAATGTTGCTGTTTTTTCTGTAAAATGGTGAATGATGTTCTGTACAGTCAGGGGTTCGATTTTGCATTGTTCGCCGGAGAAAATCAATGAAAAAATTGAAGCCCCTGATCATACTGAAGATCGCTGCAGAAAAGCCTTGTTTTATTTTATTTTATTACAAGTAGTGTTTATATTTTATGGAATACTTCATCTTTATACATTGTCTCATTCAGATAGATCTGAAATTATTTCAGTGACAACGCAGTCCTCATATGGGACCGGCGATATCAGATAACGCAGTTGGCTGCACTTAAATGTTTATAACTCGAAGAGTTTTCGGAGTTCTTTAAAAAAATTACAGCGTATTAAAAATTAAAAAAAAAACTTCCTCTTAAAGAACTGCTTTCAAACTTCTGCGTGGGCCATTAGTGTTCGAGTTCCGTTCGACTTTTGCCAAAAATTTGACGACGCAACAACAAACCTAAGGTGAGCCTATGGTTTGAACGACTAAAACCCAAATGGCGAACGAATAAGAACGGCCAGCAATCACTAAATGGGTTTCGGACGCGCTACTATCGCTGGAACTCTAGTAGATTTCAGATTACCGCAAAGGGTGCGAAAGAAGAAGTGTAAACGGATTGCCCTGCATTTTCTCAATTTGTCCGATTGAGTTTGAAGAGAAGGCCCCCTGAGGTCGCGAAAAAATCGCGGCAAAGTCTGCTCTGCAGCGGAGCAGCCAGCGATTTTGAAGGAACGGCAGCTCGTGGGGAGAGTGGCCTCGGATAAGCAGTGTGTTGAGGACAGTGCCAGGACACCTTCGTCAATCAAGGTGTTAGCGAGTTCGTTCAAGTTCCACCTAGCTGTCCCACTTTTTGTAGGCGTATTTCGTCTATGGGTGAGTGGTAGTGCAGTCGGAGGAGGCGGCGGTTGCTGCGAATACCTGATTCCAGGTTCTTGGATCGGATTTCTCGCCCAGGCCAGCTTCACTCATTCTTTTTCTTTTTCAATTCGTTAATTATTTATGATTTAATCTTTTCTTAATTTATTCTTTTTTTAGGGTGCGTTTAGCGCAGTTGGAAATGATGGTTGTCTACCACCAGGTTCCTGGTTCTCTTGACCCGCCCAGGACAACCACGCCTTCCATCCCTTCAGGATCGATGAAACGGCACCAGACTTCTGAAGAGATTAAAACGCCGGCGTGTTTACCGGCTGGCCACTGCGAGTCGTTGTTTGACCAAATACGCATTCATTTGCCTTCGACAGACACTGTAGGAGTGGAATGCTTGGCACATCCAGCGAAGGGATTGAACAACGCCGACCCTTGAACTTCGTCCTTTGTAATTCGCTACTAGTAATAACGTTGTGTTCGGGTTTTGTACTGTCCGCAAATGCCTTCCGTATAACAAGTAAACGAACGTCTTCGGATGAGAAGCGGCGGAAAACGCCTGGAAAACCAATTTGGCCGAGTTCATCCGTGCCAGCCTTGTTGCGCGAGTTAACGGACGCAAAAAAGGTGCAAATCGAGTCGTTCTGGCTGTTGTCGCCGGAGAACGACGGACTCACGAAAACAATTCTGCAAGCACGGGGACATCTTCCAGATTTGAACGCATTCTACGAAAGGCTTCACCACATCTATGCATGTCCTTTCCAAGCACTTTCTCGTGTGCTGTCAGAATGCTCTTGTTAGGCTTGGTCAAAACATCCACTCGAGCTATTTGCTTCTTATTAGTTCATCGGTACACGAGTACTCTGGTTCAGCACGCTGCCAACCATCCGAAGCTTTCAGTGTGAAAAATAATGTCTTTAGTAATAAGGGTCCCTGCACGGGTGGAAAAAGCGCCGGCAGTCGCGTGCACCTGATTCCAGGTTCCCGGTTCGGCTTTCCCCACCAGACCAACCAAACCTTCCATCCCTCGGGCAGACAAGATCAAGCGTTGGGTTCGATTTTTGCCAAAAGTATGCGATCCCTCACTTCCAGAGAGAATTTGATACGGCTCTATTACTGTTTCATTTCTTATGTGCGTTAATTTTTCAAACTTTATGTGATTTTTGGGTTCCTTAATAGGTTCTTCTTTCCAGATGTGGATAATCGTTAACAGAAAAAGATATGTTATTGATATTTGTTTGGTTAAAGCACAGTATTGTTTAACGTTGATAGTACTAATTGTTCTACAGTTGAAAATAAAGAATTTTTGCGAATAGTTTTCGATTTAATCATAGCAGGTTCAACTTTCCAGATTTTCCCAGGGTCTCATGGATACGACACATTTTTCTAGCTGAAGGAGCAAGCTCTGCATCCGAAATTGTACTCTGTAAAATTTCGCGTATTACTTGCTAAGGCTGACTCATCCTATAAAAATTTGAAATAAATTTTCCTAACCAAAGGACGGACTTGTCACGGAAATAATTTTCTCCCATCTGAAGAAAACAACATCGAAGAGTGAAATCGTGTCATATAAAATTATAAGTTCTGTTTATTATACAGTAAAAAACAAGCTCTGCAGCGATCTTCCATATGAATAGGGCGAATCACATTCAAAATTTTCGTTTTTCATGAAAAACTAATTATTTTCTACCTGAAGCAGAGCGCCTCTACAGTTGAAATTGTGCCACAAAATATCTCAAGACTTAGTCAATGCACATTAAAAACCATCATGACTGAATCGAGCAAAGTGGATCGAACTCTTATAGATCTGGCACCGATGTCATTGGAGCGACAAAATTGGACGCTCACAAAAATGACCATCACTCGGGTAAGTTTTTTTTTACCTTTGAAAAAACTAATGGCCTCTCACGAAATAGAAGAAAAAACTGTCCTAGCATGTAAAAAACAGATGACAAGAATGAGGTATTCATGCAGGGCGGGTAGGACTCGATTTTTAACAGTAAATTTTGAAAGGATTTTGTGAAAGTGATCATAACTCGGCACGTTTTTCGAATTTCGAAAATGCCATTGGATTAGAAAAAAAAGCTTTCTGAGGACGGTGAATTGGTAACAGATTCATCTTAGAAGGATGAAACACTAACCTATTAGGGTGTCCAGAAAGTATCTGCAGAAAACTTCGCAATGTTCCAGATTTTTTCTAGAATGTTCTGAGGATTTCAACATAAATGTTATATAAAGACACTATCCTGCTGTATCTGCACAGCGAATCCAGCTCCGTCTTCCTTCCTAGTTCACTGTACGATGGCTGAACTGTCTACCCATATTAGACACGTTCTCCTTTACGAGCTCGAATCTGGGCACTCCGCTGCAGAAGCCTAACGAAATTTGTGTCGTGTATTCGGTTCAGAAGCCACTTTTGTACGGTCTATGTATAGCTGGTTCAAACGCTTCCGAAGCGCTAACAGGATATTCGAAGATAAGCCTCCCTCTGGTCGACCGACAACGATATCTCTGGATGAATTGAGGAAACTGGCGGAGCAGCATCCATATGAAGGTGTGCGTTATTTTGCTGCTGCTCTTGGCTGTTCCCGATCCATCGTGGGCAATGGACTGCGATCTCTTGGAATGGTTGAAAAGCTCAGTCAGTGGCTCCCACACGAACTGACCGACGACAACCGGCGAAGACGTCTGAACATATGCACTCAGCTGCTCTCCCGAAGTCGCCCCTTCAACTGGCTGGACACCATCGTCACTGGAGACGAAAAATGAGCCCTCTACGTCAACCACACCTGCAAACGTGTGTGGTGCCAACGCGATGAAGTACCGAAATCTTTCGTAAAAGGTGAAATCCGTGCGAGGAAAGTCATGCTGATCGTCTGGTGGGGAGTTTATGGGATCTACCATTTCGAGCTGTGCCTGCCGAGGTCTACGCTACCCAACTGCAGAGACTGGCCGACAAGATGGGCAAGGAACAGCCCAGCTCGACAAAGTTCGCTTGCTGCACGATAACGCGCGCCCACACATTGCGAAGACGACTTCTCAGAAAATTCTGGAACCCGGATGGTAAGTTCTGCCGCATCCATCGTACAGTCCAGATCCAGTCCTAAGTGACTACCACCTTTTTCGATCACTTCAGCATCATCTGGAAGGGGAGCGTTATGGAGATCGTGACCATCTCGACAATGACCTCCGAACTTTTTTCGTCTCCAAGTCGCCGGATTTCTACGCCAGAGCAATTCGAAGACTTGTGGAACGTTGGCGGAGAGTAGTCGATGTTGATGGAAATTATTTGGTTGATTAATAAAATGTTGATAAAAATTGTGTTATTTTGAAAAAATTGTCGTATTTCTGCAGATACTTTCTGGACACCCTAATAGTTAAAAATTAAAATTAACTTGTACATCGGCTCAACACTACATACAAGTCACTGCACAAGCCAAGTGGACATTCAGATTCCATTCAAGACCCCCAGTAGAAGAAAAGTGCGCAGCGCATCCCAAATGAGATTGATTAACCCCTACTCTACCATTGAAATTTATATACTCAAAAATAAGGGCAGCGAAACAGAGCTTACCAGTACAAAGTTTTGCTCATCAGAAAGCTAGAACATCCGCTTTGAGAGCGATAGCGCTTGCTGTTCAGCAGCTTATGGTTAGTTAGATAAGCGTGAATAGGTATAGAGGTCGGCGTCAAACAAACCTTTTGTTCCTCGTGCATACTTCCCGTCGCCGCGACGGAATCGCGGCGACGGGAAGTATGCACGAGGCCTTAGGGCGGCCTCGGATCGCCTTACGTGTACTCCCAGTCTACCGAGTGCAAGCTTTTGGAAGGACCGACACAGATACAATCCGCGCAGGCACGAAACGAACACACTGTGCCTGAACATGCCGCTTCCATCCAAGCAACGAAGCAACCCGACGGAGCGGCGCAAGGAGCCCATCCCCTGTATCCCACCTTCATCTCTGAGCAGCACACGGTCGCACATGGTAGGGGATTCATTCCTCATTCCTTTGCTCGAGATGCAACATGAGTGTTTGATAAACTTACAACCGGAAAAAAAACCGTCTGAGTTACCACCGTAGTTTCTGAGTGAAATTCAGGGAAATCGTTACGGGACCGAGTTGCCTATCTTTCTGCTAATCATTCGCTGCAGCTAGTGATTTTTGCTTGCTTGCTTCTCCGGCGCAAATAGGGTCGGGGGGGGGGGGCTTCTGATGGGCAGGAAATCCCATAGAGCGTCGTTAATGTCCTTCATCCCTGGCTTCAACATATAAAGCCTGTAGTAAGGGCGTTCCATGGCTAATAAAACCCGGTTTGAATCGCGCGGCTGTCGGCGTTGAACCCCGGACAACTCGGACGGTTTTTTTTTCGGTTGTAAGTGTATCGACGAGTTGTGACATGCTGCCCTTTGGCAAGCGCCCGCTATATCTCTAGCAAAGGCCGTAGTTCAGCACATCGCGGCAGCCAGGAGCAGATACCACGCTCCATCGCTAACCCTCGCACCTGGCAGTTCCAATAAATATTTTTGAGATTTTTTTTATTTGAAATCCTCGGTTACCTCGTACCACTGAAGGATGTGAAGCTTTGGCTACAACCTCGTAAGGCCTGAAAGTTCTTCCGTAAAGGATTCGTGTTCGGAGAGAGTCCAGCGGTCGTAATAAACACTTTTGTTTCACTTTTAATGTGGATGAAAGTGGGATAAGAGACAGTAGATCGCTCATCTTCCTCTGGGCTATATATAGTGGTTATCAGAGTACGGGAAAACTGTCGTTTTCTTCACAAAGGCGTAGGACTGCACTATTGTTTCACATCCCGCCCTGGCGAGCGACTTCTGCACCGGCCAGAGTATCTAGTTGGCAGTACTAGTATTCCGGTAATGGTCAAATTTGAAAATCTTGCTATCAGACACACCATGGAGGCCATGGAGGATCGCTACGAGTCGGTACTGGCCAGCCGTTACTGTAGAAAAAGTCCGCTGATTGAAATTCTCTCCGAAAGGAACAAGGTAAGCCTAGAGGTCGATCATCCTTGAACTTGTCTCTATTCTGGATTATTCTTCCAGACAATCCTGTGGAGACAACTCTGGATCTGGCTGGCTGAAGGAGAATATGAGCTCGGCCTCAAACAGGTTCGTCTTCGTTATGGTATTCGCTCGTATACTTGCCGATACACTTACAACCGAAAAAAAAACGTCCGAGTTGTCCGCGCTGCAACGCCCACATCCGCGCGATTCAGACATGGTTTTTATTAACCATGGAACGCCCTTAATACAGGCTTTATACGTTAGTGCCAGGGATGAAGGACATTAACGACGCTACGGCGCTCTATGGGATTTTCTGCTCATCAGAAGCCCCCCCCCCCCCCCCGACCCTATTTGCGCCGGAGAGGCATGCAAGCAAATATCACTAGCTGCAGCAACTGATTAGCAGCGGGATAGGCAACTCGGTCCTATAACGATTTCCTTGAATTTCACTCCGAAACTACGGTGAATAACTCAGACAATTATAAACGGCGGATATCAGGACCGACTCACCGTAACCGCAGTGCGGGTCGCGCCGAGACTTTGCTGTCTGCGCCCTCCTAGCTCAGAGATCGCGCGTCCGCGTCCACGCTGCGACGTCCGATCGATGTCTTGTACGCCCGCGATGGCACCGTGTGCAAGTGGGTCGTGGTGCAGTAGGTAGAGGGTTTACTTCATACGAGGGATGTGGGGGGTTCGGTTCCCGGGCGGCGCGGCGTTTTTGCACTTCAGCTGAGTATCTGAGATCTGGGAGGTTTCGACGTTTACACGACGTTACGAGTTTTTTGCGCATTGTTTCAGCCGTATGCGCTTCGCCGCTCGAAGAGCGCAGAACCCAGCCGCGAACTCCCCTGAGTGAAGAAAGCAGTCTCCATACGAGCAGCTTGTATGGCACACACCCTAGAGTCCCTTCCCTAGCCTGGCTCTGCGCTCGAAGAGCGCAGAACCCAGCCGCGAACTCCCCCTGAGCGAAGAAAGCAGTCTCCATACGAGCAGCTTGTATGGCACACACCCTGGAGTCCCTTCACTGGCCTGGCTCTGCACTCGAAGAGCGCAGAACCCAGCCGCGAACTCCCCCTGAGCGAAGAAAGCAGTCTCCATACGAGCAGCTTGTATGGCACACCACGGAGTCCTTCCCTAGCCTTGTTCTGCGATTGCACGATGGACGTCTCACCCGACGCCTAAGGTTACGGTGAGCCGGTCCTGATATCCGCCGTTTATAATCTTGTGAATAACTCGGACGCGTTTTTTCCGGTTGTAAGTTTATCAAGCACTCGCTCGTACATAACACCGATGGTATGTCCTAATCGAGGGGGAGGGGGCATTTGCGTTTCCATTCCCTCCCTCGAGTTTGTTCGAGAGGTGTAATTGCTGTCCCATGGTATCGCTTTCATCTAAAATCAGAATATGGGGTGGTGTGGCGTGGCAGTGGCATGCAGTTAGCCCTGTAGGGTTGTCCCTCAGGAATAGATCCAAGATTATTAACAGGCCGAATGGCTTTATTAGAATTTTAGCTACCTTCAGCTGTGGCTTCCGGAAGGGTATCGTCTTATAAAATTTTGTCGTTATGGAGAACGAGTCAAACGAGACCGTTAGCAATGAAAACAAACAATGTTTCGTTCTATCGGCTCTGTGCGTAGAATGAGCGAAGAGTTAAGCCCGTTTGTGGACCAGGTATCGTGCAAGTGCCAACACTGGCCACAGTGCGGGCTCCCTGCCCTACGTGTAGCAAAAACGGGAGCGGTGTGTGATCGAAATAGACAGAAACTGGGGTCTCAAACAAACTCGGAGTAGGCGGTGGTGAGACAGCAGAGCACTTGATCTCCTCGTGCAGCTATCATTGAATATCTGTGTTTGTTGTTTGTTGAGGTTGATTTAGCGACACGAGATTGGTAACTCCTTTTATGGGTCGGCGTTTCGGCAAAACCTCCTTGTTCAAGGGCCTTAAATGGATCCACAGACATGGGCGGTTGGAAAACCACTTGATCCCCCAAACTGGAATTGCACTTGCTCTCATACCACTATCGACGTTTTCTCGCGTTGGGCTATAGAGGCTCTGGCTACCTTGAAATCAATCCAAAGCTCAACAAATTTTGGGGATCTTTCGCATTCGGAACGGAGGAGGAGACGAAAAAGAGCAAATGCGGCTCCTGTCTCCCGGCTAAGCCATCTACTCTGAACTTCCTCTAGAGCTCAGAGCTTTGATTTCATAGCCCCGCAGCTGGAGCTCTCGGACAATTTCACAATATGATAGGCGAAACACCCTATGCTTCTTCCCGATTGGGATTGACCCGGAGATTTACTGCCTTCTGTGGCTTTCCTGTAGAGTTGC
This sequence comes from Heligmosomoides polygyrus polygyrus, assembly GCA_947396885.1. Lineage (NCBI taxonomy): Eukaryota > Metazoa > Nematoda > Chromadorea > Rhabditida > Heligmosomidae > Heligmosomoides > Heligmosomoides polygyrus. Next base: position 82,857,717 of record OX377205.1, read on the forward strand.
ACAAATATGAGGGCTGATTCGTTTCCCGTCAGCTAATAATCCTTGCCAATTCTAGGAAGGAATTCTTGAAACAACTTGAGTTTTTCAATAACGTCTACATTCTTCGTTTTAGCAACCCTGGAAAGTCAGAGATCTGTGGAGCTAACCCGCTACGTGGCAGTAGCTTGATGCCATTCTAGAGCGTTAGTCCTCAAAATCGATGTTCCAGGTGACCCCACAGGCGATTAATGAGATGAAGGAGCAGCGCGACAATATCGATTGGCAGAAGATCCGCGACGAAGAACGGCGCTTGAAGCACGACGTCATGGCACACAATCACGCGTTTGGAGCGGTAGGTGCCTTAAAGGTGTTTCTGACTCTTTCTTTATGCTTTACTGGCGGGTTTAAGATATGTCCGAAGGCGGCCGGAATCATCCATCTTGGCGCGACGTCTTGCTACGTCCAGGACAACGCTGATCTCATCGTCATTCGTGACTCTGTTCGGCATCTCCTTCATAGGTAGATTCGTGACGTCATTTTTTGTCATATTTGTAAGAGTAAAACTGAATATTTAAGTATAAGTATAGTTTATTACGTTGCATGAGCAACCGTCATATACAAATACATTAGAAAAAATATGAGAACAACAAACAAACAAGCTTACTAACCAAAAGTGATGAAATTTCCACGAAAACATAATGAGAAGACGTTATGGCTTCAGTAGACAGTTCGAGACTTTACGCTCGAAACATCTAAGGTTTGACGAAAAAGTATTGTTCTTAGTAAGCTTGAGGTATAAGAAACCAGCTCTATTTACGAAAAAAATTGGCCCTTGGTGAGGTTTTACTTCCATCAAATGCAATTTTATTCCTCGTGCCACGCCTAATTGATGAAACAAACCTAAATGCTGCAAGATCTAGCCTAATTCTACCTGTTACTATCTTATGTACCATTTCAACTCGACGCTGTAGACTGTGTTCTTGAATTTGTTCAATTGCACCTTTAACTCGCTTCTATAAAGAGAATGAAGTCTGTTGAAACAACCCATCAACCTTGGCACTCAGTCTCTTTATGACCAAATACTATTCAAACTTAAATTCTTCTAGTCACTTCCGGACACAACACTTCACTTTCTAAATGCTTTTACACTATAGGCCTTTAGATGGATGCTTAGTTATGAAGAAAACTCTTGCGCCATGTGGGCTCGAACCCGCTCCCTGATTTCTGTGTAGGATGCTACGTCTCACAACACCGATGTTGTTTGATCCCGCGTGACGGCGTAGCGTCCTGCCCGGAAAGCAGAGGATGCGGGTTCGGGTCTCGACTGTGGCAAAGGTTTTGGTCGCCATTAAACATATATTTATGACTATCTACCACTGTATTACTGACTTAACCGTCGATGACATTTGAGTGGTCTATCCCACGTGGGATGCGCCTCACCGTATCCCACACGAGCAGAGTTCGCCAAAACTGTTGGGATGTTGCTGCAGCAGGGAAGTCGCGGGCTCTTCGTGCTTAACTGAACGGTAACTGCGCGCGTTTCTGAGGGCCCGTATTCAGAAGACATGTTGCCGACTTCCGACTTCATGTGGGAGGACCACTAATGGGGGAGGGAAAGTTGCAAGGAGAAGGGAGCCTAGATGGACCAGGGGGCGACCAGGAAGGAGGGGCCTGGATGTCAGTGGTCGCATTCATCTTACATAACTTTAACAGAGAACTCACAGCGGAAAACTCAGATAACGCGGCTTATCGCTCACCATATCCCTTGATAAGCCGCTCTATAAGGGATTTCGATTTTAATTTTCTCTGTTAAATTGCTGTAAGTCGTTGATGAATCCGGCTCTAGGACACTAAAGCCAGCCAGAAAGGACCAATAAGAGCGGGCTAGCAGAGGAATCCAGTAAGAAGGGACTAGTGAGAGGATGCAGGCGTCCGGATTTTAAAGACATCTCTGGATTCAGATTTGCTTATAACACCCGCTCTTACCTTAGACAAACATGCGAAATATTGTTTCTAGTAAGCCCGATACTCTTCTATATTTTCTTTCTTTATCTCTTTGCTTAAGAACAGCCACTGTTCTCGACCGTATGGCGACGTTCGCAGACCGCGAGAAAGCACAGGTGACTGTTGGCCGAACACATTATCAAACGGCATCGTTGGTCACTGTCGGGAAAAGAGCTGCTTTATGGTCCCAAGAACTTCTCATGGCATTCAAGCAAGTCAGCGTTTTTCCGAACATTCTAGGTGTTTCTATGCTCTCCAACTTTCCCATTTTAGTTGGAGCAGTTCTATCTCACAATGAAGTTTCGAGGGATCAAAGGCGCGACAGGAACACAGGACTCTTTTCTCACCTTGTTTGGAGGCGATGAGGACCTGGTGGGTGTTATGTTGTTTCGTTGCCTTATTGTTTGTCTTACAAAGGCAATACTTAAGGTGGAACAGCTAGATGACATTGTCACCGCCAAAGCGGGCTTCAAACACAAGTTCTGCATCTCTGGGCAGACTTACTCTAGACAACAGGTGAGCACTACCTTGAGGGCTTCTTCCCTCTGAAGATTTGAGTGGATTATTTCAGTGTTTCAGGACGTGCAGCTAATATTCAGTCTTGCCTGTATTGGTGCCGCAGTGAAGAAAATCTGTACAGACATACGCGTCCTTCAAGCAATGGGAGAGCTTCTGGAGCCGTTTGAGAAGGTTGGCACATTCGCTACGCGTCATTCTTCTATTGTTCTTTTAAGTCAATGCTTCTTGTAGGACCAAATCGGTTCCTCTGCGATGCCCTACAAAAGGAACCCGATGAAGAGTGAGCGCTGCTGTTCTCTGGCCAGAAAACTGATTAATACACCACAGGTAACTTCTCTCAAAGTCGTCATTCTTTTTTGAGAATAACATCAGAATAAATCAATATTCGAATCAGATTCATCTTATTCATTTCTTATTGTAGGAAGCGCTAGGTATTTTGAGTGATCAGGGTCTGGAACGAACCCTTGACGACTCTGCTGGTCGGCGTATGCTTCTTCCTGAATCGCTTTTGACGACTGAAGCAATGTTGATGACATTGCAGGTACATTGCCGACAATATATTGCGGCTGAATACCATTGAAGAATACTGAATACTGTTTTAGAACGTGTTTGAAGGTCTAACAGTACAACGGGAGAATGTCGACAAGGTGGTACGGGAAGAACTACCGTTCCTTGGCCTGGAAAAGGCGATGATGTTATTGACCGAAGAAGGCGTAGACAGGCAAGAGGTAGGGATTGGAGTTTTATTGCTGCTTCTTCTGCCTCATTAAGATGAATTTTTTTATTTTTTTTTATTCATACATTAACAAAGACTCGATTATTCTCTTCACTAGGTAACCTGTAAAATATAAAGCTGTAGTTGTTAGTGTTTACTTTGTGACGTTCGAGGTTGTTATGGTGGACCTTTATTGCCAGGCCTAACGTTTCGACGCTTCCGTCTTCCTCAGAGGCCTGAACGTGGTGTAAACATTAGATATGCGATTTACCCCACCAAGCGCTAGCCCCACTCTAGCGGTTCCGCTTCCTTAGAGAAACCACCCATGAAAGCCCACTCAAAGAGGGATAAACTTACGTTAGATCCACCAAAGGAGCCGCAGCTCTCTGTTAGTACGACCGGGCGAATGAGACTTACTGTGCAGCGGCGGATAGGACGGATAACGACATGCACATGCGCACTTTCCATTCTACAGCTCGCATTTTGGCACATAAGGCAGAAAGTCATTCGTAATTGACGGGCGTTCCTGACGGTCGTTCATGCCAGGGTTTCTTGCAAAAATCCAGAACGCCTCCAATGTTTTCCTTGCCGATATTTCTGTTTCTACCGCCAACACCTTGCACCTAATCTCAAAGTCGCTACCGTTATGATCCTCAGCTCTATGCTTTCCGAGAGGTGTTCTGATGTTACCACGTTGTTTACTAGTCAGGTGTTCTTTAACTCGAATGGCTAGTTTTCTCCCTGTTTCCCCTATATATGTGCAGTTACATGTCTGACACTCAATCTGATAGACTGCTCCCTCCCGAGAACAATCTCTGATCTTGCCGTATGGACATATAACGCAACTATCTGATAAGCACTGGTTTTCGTAGAGTCTATTCCTGACCAGTTGACGTTTAATAGTGTCGTTTGGTATGTTGACTAAAACGACATCATTCTGCAACTGGGCTCGAACTATGCTCTTTTGAATCGCAGCAGTAACTTTATCAGATATGAAAGGTATACATAAGGGTATCCTGTTATCTCGTGGTCCATTTTGTCTGCGGGAAGCAGGAACTCGGCGTCGATACCGTGGCGATACATAACCATTTTCCATGGCTATATTCGAAGCCATTCGCAATGACTCTTGTCGCTCCTCTTCACCTGTACATACCTGCGAGGCGGTATGAAACATGTTTCTGACGACGCTACGCTTTATGCTTGTCGGATGCGCAGAGGTGGCGTGAATCAAGGTGTTCTTCGAACTTGGCTTTCGGTACCACTTTACGCTAAACACGCCGTTGGAAACTTTTATCTGTGTATTAAGGTATGGTAGCCAGCCATTCTTTGGAGTTTCCCTTGTAAGCCTAATGTACGCGGACTGCTGATTCAATAATCGGAAACACTCGTCCATTTCAGACTGTGTTGAAGTCACAATGCAACAGTCATCTATATACCTGCAGTACATTATTGGTGCTCGCGCAAGCACTGGTTCCTCTACTTTGCTCATAAAGCAGATGGCAAGTACGGGAGCTAACCGCTGTCCCATAGCCAGTCCTCTGACTTGTGAATAGTACATACCTGACCATTTAAAGATGTTGCAAGATAGGCATTCCTTCGTCAAGGTCATGATGTGCGCTTTAATAAGTCCAAATGTGTTAATACTATTAATGTGCCAATCCAGCATTTCTGATAATGCTTGCAAGGCTTGATCGTTTTGGACGTTTGTATAAAGCGATGCCACATCAAAAGACTCCACTACGCAGTCACTTGTAATGTTAGAGGTGCGTAGCTTTTCGAGGAATGCTTGCGTATTAGTCAGGTGAGAAGGGACCATGGGCAAGAGCTGGCTTACAATTTTGCTTAGGAACCACGATATTCTATCGGTTGGTCCACCCACACAGCTAATGATGGGACGAATCTTAAAAATTTCCGGCGACGTGGATAGCATATCAGCAGGAGACAGTTTGTGAGTCTTTACAAGGCTGTAGAAAACTGGGCAGCAAGGGCTATCCAGCTTTAGTCTACTGATCAGCTTTCTATCTATGCCCGCAGATCTTCCAATAGTAATCCAAATACGATTCAGCCGTCTGCACTGCGAAAGAAATTCGCTCTCAGAGGTTCGGTTGTATAAGGATTCGTCTTGTAGGTGGAGTTCCGTTATTGCACGGTCGAGTGACTGAGGTATAACGACGAACTCCCCACCTTTATCGCTAACGGAGATACGTATACCACCATTTGATCTCAGCTCGCGCAATTCCTTGAACCCCTCCCATTGGGCAACAGTTAGATTACTGTTTCGCTGTCTAGTATGACGGTTTAGAATTGCAAACACAGCGGATGACTAAATTCTGAACCTAACATCTGCCTCGGGTGTGGGTTGAGGTTCACTATAGAATGAGCGCGGAAACGGTACGCTTGGTAGGAGGCTCCGGTTTTCGTTTGAGGTGGTTTCGATCTGCACGCTACTCCTGTTTCTAATGCGTAGTAGATCTCGCAGCCTATGTAAAGCTCCCACAACCTTACGGAAAGTCAGAGCATTGATGTTACGTGCAGGTGAAAAAGATGGCCCGAGATTTAGCAAGCTATATGCGTTACTGGACAGCTGTGCGCCGCCAAGAACAGTGACTCTCTGCGATTGTGCCTCATTTTGAGCGGGAACGTTGTCGTTATTTTGGTGGATCGTATGTGAGCTGCTCCCCCCTTCCTGGGAACTTTCACGAAGTGCACCTCTAAGTCTTTCGTATTTCGCACAAAGAATGGTTTTAGCCCTAGATCGGATAGAATCGCAAATCAGTTTTGACCAATCCTCCTCCAAAGACGGTCACTTAAAGCTGTATATAAAGCCCTCGAAACCTATTAAACAAGCCAAAATGTGGATGTTAATGCTGTTAACATCTTCGTTCTAGGCAGCATAATGTAGTTCTGGGAAATAGATCACTTGTATCACCTGTAGTCCCGCTGATCATCGAGTTGCTCGAGCGGGCGTCAGCAGCGTGTGTCGCGTGCCAGAGTGCTCCAATGGATACTTCTCGCTCGAAGGACACAAAGAGCGTCGTTATCGTTCGTTCTTTCACGAAGAAGTCCAACCAACGCGTTGGTGGGCGCCCTGGTGTTTTCTTGACATCCCGTGGAATCCAATCCGGCTCTCGCCCAGCCGGTGTCTGCGAAGCACATAACATTTCCGGCCCACCTAATTTTTGACGACTTGGCCCATGCAACATCGTCTCTGATGTTCGAACCTCGACGAAGCTCCGAACTCCGGAGGCCTTCTCTCACTTGCGTGAGTCGTGTCACTCCGAGCATCGTCCTCTCGATTCTACGCTGCGAGACGCTGATCGCGTGTTCATCCTGCCCTCGGTTAGCCCAGGTCTCTGAGGCGTATGTTAGGACAGGAAGAACAGTGGAGTCGAATAGTTGGACACGAAGTCGGATATTCTTTGTCTTCCTCACGACTTCTTCGACGCACTTGAAAGCTCTCAGGCCGCTCGTTTCCTCCTGCCTAGCTCCGGCACTAGGTCGTATGCCATGGCTTCGCGACTTGAATACACGTTGCTGGAGCGTTCGGAGGTGTTCGTTCCGTTTAGTGTGAATAAACATCAGAAACTCGTTTTTTCCTCACGAACATTGTTTTCATGATATTCGGCCGTCGGCCAAGGTATATAGGTTGTCTGCAATCAGAGGAAGATGTGAGCTAGGGGGATCGGTTGCTTAAGGCGAACAATTTTGTTACGGGGCTTGGCATAGGTCACAGTTGGATATAGCTACACCCTAACATAGTTGCTAGTGGATATGACAACTTAGTTGTACTCCAAATTTAAGTAAAATGTTCACCGTTTGGCCAATATAGGTATGGTTGTCAGCAGAATAATAGAGTTTCATCAAAATTCGACTACCTTGTGCATTTTCCGACTATAAGTCGTAGGTAATAGGAATCAAAGCGAATTCGCAGCATATGATGCTTGAAAAATTGAAGCGTTGGGTTTTAGCCTGGTTTCACAGCCTTTAAGATAAGTTAGCACCATATTTTCGCTTAGTGTTGCTGGCTGAAGCAGTGTTATGTATTGCTTTTGAAGTGTTCGCCGTCACATCAATTGGAAACCTATGCATTTGTTAACGCCAGTGGTGCTTGAAGGACAGATGTTTAAATTTGCTTTTCATGTGGCTCTATTATTTATTTATTTATTTATCAGACATGGACATAGTCATGCATTACATAAGTAATGACAGAAAAACAAATACTAGGTCAACACAAACTACAACAAACATAAAATTGAACACAGCACGTTTAACATAACTTTTTACGTACCATTAAGGACTTGAACAAACTCACAGACATGTTTATGATATTCTCATCCTCACCTAATAATAAATGTAAGTTCTAAAGATTTCTGTAAGTGAGGAAGTTTGATCTCGCCTGCGATTTTGGAACAGGAAGGTAAAGCCTTAGGTTCCCTCTCCTATTCGTAGTCAGAGACGCACCAAAAAATTTCGTGAGATCTATTGAAGTTTTATTTGTAAGAATCTTAAACATCATGCTCATGTCGATCATCTTCCTTCGACTGCGGAGGCAAGGTAATTTGAGCTGTTTGGCCCTGTCTGGTCCTCTAGGTATGTTGTCATAGTTGGTTCCAAAACATCTTAAAAATAATTTTCGGGTGAAGTTGTTCTGGACGCTTTCCAGAAGAGCAATGTCTTTCTTTTTGAATGGATTGAACACTGAAGTACCGCTCTCTAAAACAGGCCTAATATACGTCTTATCTGCACGAAGAAGTGCAAGAGAATCATTGGTTTTGAGCTGTTTGAACAAGTTGTAAATACGATAATTCGTTTTTTTTTAAACAATTGCCTTATAATGGGAATCGAAGCTTAGATCACTAGATATATGGAAACCCAAATCACGGGTGTTTTCTACGTGCCTTAAATCTGTGTCCTTGAGCTTATAAGTTGGTGAATTGTGCTGATGCTGTGACTGAATGACAAGACAATGCGATTTTTCTGCGGCCAATGGAGTTCCCAAGTTGTAGCCCATTTCTCAATAAAATTAATTGCGGCTTGGATTTCATGAGAAGGCTCTTCTCCGTTCACTTCAGTATAAACTTTCACATCGTCAGCATACATTTTGCAGCTGACCCCTAGGCTGGTGATAGACCCCTAGGCTGGTGATAGCTTCAGGAAGTTCGTAGGTATATAGGAGAAATAGTAAAGGTGGCAAGACACTCCCCTGTGGAACACCACTGGGAGAAGAAAAAACCGCGGAGAACACTGTTTCTAACCTAACTTGGTATGTTCTTGCGGAGAGAAAACATTTAGTCCAGGACACTATCATTGGATGGATACCAATTCTTTCCATCGTGTATAGCAACTTATTAATCGGAACTTTGTCGAACGCTTTAGAAAAGTCAAAAAAGATTACATCCGTCCGCTTTCTCTTATCCATAACTGTTGACCAGTCGTTTAGAGAGCTAAGAACTGAGGTTTCTACCGAACGCCGTTTCATAAAACCAAGTTGGTCCTTTGAAATGATATTATGTTCTTCAATATGGGTTAGAATGTGCTTCTTAACAATCATTTCAAACAATCTCGCGAAGATTGACATTATACTTATTGGCCGATAATTTTTTGGGTCACTGAAAGGGGCCTTTTTCGGAATCGAAGTCCGGAGAAGTAGAATAAGATTTTGGCTATTTGCTTAGCATTTCAAAGATTTCTGCTTTGAAGTTCTCTAGCGAGTTTTTCTTTTCATCTTTTGTTGAGGTGAATCTTGCTAAGAAAGCATTCAGTTCTCTGGTGCACAAGTTAGACAAGAGAAGTTAAAGGGGAAATACAGTGTGCAACCTTCGGCTGATCATTAGTTTTCCAGATCAAACACCGGACTGATCATCTTCTAGATCGAAAAGGGTGTCTTTCGGGTTAAACTAGGGATTCTCCGAGAAAGTTAAAATAGTTTTCTGCCCCTGGAAATTTTGTATGATTTTCCTTGAAAATTTCAAATTCTCGTGTCCTTAAAGGTTAGAACACCCTCTGAAATGTTATTTAGAAATTATTTTAGAGGGATAGCAAATATTTCGGCCTCTTATGTGGCAAACGCAGCCCTAGTGCAACCAGCGCTACAATGTTTTCTATAGATCCTTGATGTAAATCAGCATTTTAGGCACACGCAGTCATTCGAGCAGCAGCGCTGGATGCGAAGCAAAGGCAGGCCCGTGAAGTGATCAATGTAGAAGATATCGTTCGAGATCCGTTTTTCGATTCGGTGAGTTCATTTGCAGAAAATTTTCGAGACTCCTTCATATAGAAGGATAATTGCACTGCAACCATCAACAGGTTCGTGACCGAGTGCTGAAGTTGGTGCAGGAGCCGATTCGCTTCACCGGTCGCTGTGAATCTCAAACTGTACGCTTCATTAATGAGGAGCTGCGCCCGGCTATCGAGCCGTACTTCAACCCTGAAGCGGCGCAGGTTCAGCTCGATGTGTAGAGTTCAGTCCTAGGTTATAGCTCGTATGATCCTTTATACAAAGCTCAAAGGTGCTCTGCTTGTCTTTTTTTATCCAGTTCGGTTAACTATTTGAGTTGTCTGTCGCCTTGTAAGCTTGTACGTTTGTAGTAGTCACTTGGTTAAATTTCTATACAGGTACGTTTTACTTTCGTAACATACTTTTGGCTTTGTTTTATTAGCAGCAGTTGCAGTAGTAGTATTTGAGTTTGCCAACATCACTGCTCAATTTCACCTCTGATGTCTATAGATACGCCAATAAATGGCTTTTGTACTGGTTGTTTTTTTCAAGAGATGTGTAGTATCACCTCGCCGTGTCGGGTTTGGTCGTACGTTCCTTTCCATAATGGCTTAGATGTAACGATGAAAATTTGTGATTAAGAGGCGTCTTCTGCTTTTATGAGCTGCTGTCTTGGCACTCGAGAAGAATGCGATTACACCAAGTGCTACTGTGAAGAGAACGTCTACAGGTTTGCCAGCTCACTGCCATTTTACTTCCGCTTCTGGACTTCGGGGGAGCACGGGAACGAACCCGCACTTCCTGCTGAACGGGCGGTACTGCTCTACGTCGTTACACCACCGGTGCTCTTTGATAGAACATTCACACTTCGTGGGATCCATCAGCACTCACCCGTATATCGGCATAGGCCGGCCGCTGATATCAGCATGGACCAGTTAAGCTGAATGTCTTGATAGAAGTGATTCAATTCATTTTCTTTAAGCCTGAAGTGGCTGGTACCGGGGTTATAAGCTGTTATACCGATGTCCTGTGTTCCATGCTAATGTAAGCGGTCATCCCGATACCAGATGAGTGTCGGCAGATCCTAGGTGTGGATGCTGCGCTTGATCAAACAGCGCCGGTGATGCAACGGCTCAGAACATTCACGCCGGATCAGTAGGAAGTGCGGGTTCGAGTCCTGCCTGGCGCTAGAGTTTTGGTCGCAACAAAACATCGTTATAACAGCTTACAACTGATCACTATGATAGCACGCATGGTAGCGCAGTCGGAGGAGGCGCCAGCTATAGCATGCACTTCGCATCGAAGTTCTAGGTTCGGCTCCCGTGCAAGGTAGCTAAACCTTCCATCCGTCTAGAAGTCGTTGCATTGGAGCCTGTCTGGAAAAGACACTGCTTGTTGTGTGAGTTCGATGGAGGTCGCTCCGCTGCAGAAGCTTGACGAAATATATCCAGCAGATACGGCAAAGGGGTGGTGTCTACAAAAACCTGCAAGAGATGATTCTTCCACTTTGAGTCAGGCGACCGCAGTTTGGAAGATGACACGAGGTCGGGACGTCCAGCGGACGTAGATGATGAGACTCTCATAGACCTCGCCGAAGCCGATCCTACAACAAGTACCAGGAATGCGGCAAGAAGCTTGGGTTGCATCCATATGACGGTGGACCGCACCTTCGAGAGTTCGGGAAGGTTGCAAGCTACGCCAAGTGGATACTATACTTGGGCTCGAATAATCGAATTCGATTTTCGATTATTTGGTTATTCGATTTTCGTAATTTCGAATAATTATTCGAATTCGATTATTCGAGTTTTGCAAATTCGAATAATTATTCTAATTTGATTATTCGAGGTTCAAAAATTCGAATAATTATTCGAATTCGATTATTCGAGGTTCGAAAATTCGAATAATATTCGAATTTTGAATACGTGGTTGTTTCGAATGTGGCATAATGATGATTTTTGTAAGCGGTGTCCATGCCGGTGACGAGTGTTTTCGATAGCACACTGTCGAGGAGCTCACCGTTACGAAAACGCGTTCAATATCCTACTATACATTGAAGGGTAGTGCGCGTGTTTACATCAGTCCGTCACAACTGGAGTGGGGAATGGCGTATTGGCGATACTGAACGCAGTTGATGGCGATCGACTGCGGTCCAAAACTTCGACCGTTGGGGTAGTCGATCCCGCTGAACACAAATTTGATGTTCGTTTTTGAAATTATCGGTTGAAGTTGATCGAGCTGTTGAATTTCTATGGGAATTCGTTGAGGCGAGTTAATTGTATGACCGGTCTTGGTCGATGTTTTCAAAATCTAGCTCCACATTTCCATTCTCTGCGACCACGACTATCATCAGTGTCATACACTTTAATCCTCTTCGAAATTTGCACAATAAACACAAATTTCGACGGAAAATTAAAAAATGAATTCAGATTCGTGTTCAGTGACCTCGATTACCTCAGGCCTGAAGTTTCGAGCCTGTTGAGTGATATTCTCGAAAAATCGATAATTTGATTGATATCTCTTGACAATCGTTACTGCAAAAACAAACGTAAGATTCGTGTTCAGCGACCTCGATTACTCTGGGGCTGAAGCTCACAGTTGCATATACAACACGATTATATACCATTTTCAGTTGAAATTCAAGGTTTTTCAAATCAAATTCAACGTTGTTACACGGGGAAAATTCCAGAAGAACGTTGAAACTTGTTTTAAAAGCGTTGAATTTGTTTTGACAAACGTTGAATTTCGACTGAAAATGGTATATAACTCCGCGATTTGATGGGTTGACGATTCCTGTGAGACAATGAACTGAACAAGTAGAGTGAACGGTTTTTTTTTTCGCAAAAGTTTTGCACTTGTGCGTAGATGTTTTGCACATGTATTTCTGTAGGAATTCTTTTTGTAGGATTTTTTTTTTGTAGGGAAAAGGCTCTCATGTCTTCCCATCTTAACGAGTATTGTAAATGGTTCTTTAAAAAATCTCATCGTCCTTATGAATACATATTAAGCCATAGTGAAGTTTATTCGATTATTCGATTTATTCGAATATTCGATTATTCGGAAATTCGAATAACCGAAAAATGGAGTTATTCGATTATACGGAAATTCGAAAAACCAAAAAAATCGGGTTATTCGATTATTCGGAATTTCGAATAACCAAAAAATCGGTTATTTGATTATTCGGAAATTTTGTAACTGAAAAAATGGTGTTATTCGATTATTCGCTCATTCGATTTTTCGAAAAATGGGGTTATTCGATTATTCGGAAATTCGAATAACCGAAAAATGGGGTTATTCGATTATGATTATTCGTTCATTCGAAAAATTTTGAAAAAGCACGAGTATAGTGGATACCTCACAAACTGACGCTGACCGAAGACTCAGCGAGTAGATGCCTGTACTTCCTTGATCTCCAGAAAGCGCCATTTCGAATGGCCCAGAAACATGATCACGAGCGATGAAAAGGTCGTGTTCTTGTTAAAATAGACGTAAGAAATGGGCGGGCGCAGGAAAGGACCCGGAACCAGAAGTCAAAAGAAAAGTTTGCGAGAAGAAAGTGAGGTTGTCGGTTTCTGGAGTTGTATACTGAGAACTTCTGCAAGATAGTGTCACTGACCGCTGACATCTAGACTTCAAGGCTGCACTGGATCGGAGACCGAGTAACCAAAGAAGATTTGCTTCCTAGACGACAATGCCCGCTCGCATGTTGCTTTCGAGACGCGCAGGATATTGGTGGAACTGGGATGGGAAGTCCAATCCCGTCCCCCTTATTCACCTGACGTAGCACCATCCCACTTCCACCTCTTCCGCTTTCTGCAGAATTTTTTGGATGGGGAAATATACGATGACAGAAGTGACCTTGAACAGGACTGAATGCATTCTTCTCGTCGAAACCTCCAGAGTTCTACAGGCGTGGCATTGAACAGTTGGCAAGGAGACGGCTGGAAGCGATCAATAGCAGTGGTGATTATGCGTGTTGTTGACTGATTGTAGGTTGTTTTTAAGAAAAAGAAAAGTTCAAAAACGGACAGAGCTTATGTTACACAATGGAACATTTTTTTTGGATTTTTTGTAGCGCCTGTTCAACCGCATCTACGCTGTATTCGATGAAACCTGCACTTCAGGCTATGCGAACGAGTGCCCTCAAGTGATCGGTCACGGTTTTCTGCTGTCTTTATATCCAATGCAACGAGATGTATACCACTGTTTGCTCAGAGAGCAGCAGGCGAGAGGTTGGTAATGCACAAAGGAATATGTTCAATGCCATAGTGAAGCATTACTGTCCAAACTGTTAGTTCAAAGTGTTTTAGAATGCAAGGTAATCTCAGTTTCGTCCCGCTACTCCACTTGCAGCTTTCGCTATGAATTTCGAACAAAGATTTCATTTTATGTGTTGAATAACCAACTCTTGGTTTCAGACCTTTCGTAGTATGGGATTACCATGTCGTTATGTTGGAAGAGCAAGACAAGAGCAGCAATCTGATTTGGGACCTGGATACCCTTCTGCCCTTTCCATGCACTTTTGACGACTACTGGAAAGCTGCCATACAGCCAAGGGACTGGAACATCCCCGAGGAGTACAGCAGGTCCAACAAGAGCTATTGAAAAGGCACACAACGTCGGCTAATTCCTTGAATGTTAAGGTACTTCCGAGTCATTCCAAGCGAGAAGTACCTAGAGCATTTCTCCAGTGATCGGTCACATATGAAGACAGAAGACGGAGCCTGGTTGTCGCCACCTCCAAGCTGGGAGCCGATACTAAAGGACGGGCTGAACAACCTGGATGACTTCATCAGCATGGATTCAAAAATCCTGGCTGACATTAGTGCCGTATTCGATGAGAATGAGATGCGCCGTCGATATGGCGGAGAGTAGCTCATATCTCAGAGCTGATTGTAAATTGTTTACTCTTCCATCCAAAATGCGACAACACATTCGTTAAATCACTTATTGCTCAGACTTACGTGAAAATGTAAACAGTTCTGCGTCTAACTGCAACCGAATATAGGTGAACTCGATACTTGAAACGAGATTGGAATTGAGAGACCCCGGGATCTAACCTAGTCGGGGGGGGGGGGGCATGTAACTAAAAAGCATGTAATAAATCGACCTGAGACCTACCGACCAGCTCCTGCAAAGAAGATAGGACCTAAACGAAAAAACGAACAGACAAAAAAACGCCTAGGGAGGCAAAGAGCAACGCAATGGAGGCTTGCCGCGTGCTATCACCGCCTGACATGTTATAACCAGGATCTAACATGGTGACGAGGGCACATAGCTTTGCTCGCTTACAATTGCGACGAAAACAAATGTAAAGTTTTCATTTTTTCTTCGTGATTTTTTCTGGTTTAGGTCCTATTTTGGTCTCCAGGGGCCGCTCGGTCTCAAGTCGACTTATTACATACTTTTTAGTTATTATATGTGACCCCCTCGGACTAGGATAGATCTGACCCTGAGCTCATTTTATTTTGTGTTGGATCTTTCGGGTGCATGTTTTAGTGTGTGGCTTATTAAATAAATGTTGATACAGTCTAATGTATCTCATGTGAACTTCCTATTGTGATTTCCTATTGTGTTTAAACCTTGACAGCCTTCTGCTCTTCACGCTGCTTAGCGTTTATCTCCTTTCCAGTACACTGTAGTAGAAATGATCTTCTAGCAGGGGAAAAACAGCTTCAGAATCACCTATATGAGCGAGGAAAAAATAGAAAAAAATAGAAAAATTCGTAAAGGACGGCCCTAGTCAAACCAGGTCTATCCTAGTCGAGGGGGGGGGGTGCATCGCTAGAAAAACAAGGCAAATGTATGCAATGTCACTTCTCACGGAGATCGTAAGGAAAACCCACTCGCAGTCGGGTTCACGCTGTTCTCCTTGTGATCTTGTTTCGTTCCAGTTTTGCCACCCTTGTCAAGTAGTCAGAGTGAAGCCCCCCCCCCACTAGGATAGGCCTGTCCAAAAGTGGAATGCGCCACGCACACCTTTTTTACTGAAAATGACAAAGACCGGTTGAACGCAAATTTGGCTTATACAGTGCCTTGCAGCGGACAGCCAACGGAGAATCCCGTGCATGTCCCTTCTCCGACAGGTCTGATGCCAACTCACCGACCGCGGAGGGATGCAGGACTTCATTGGCCTGGAGGGGATCCGAACAAGAGCTTCGACTCGGTGTGCTCGACAGAGGCGCTTTGCGTTCTTCCAAGATTACTCATAAAATTTTAAGGCAGAACTATTGCGTCCGGTGAGCTCAAAAAATAGGTATCCTCCTCACTTCTGCATCGCAAAAGAGCTTTGATCGAAAAAATCATTGGAAAAATCAATAAAAATGTCGTGAGAATAATAACACTATCCCACGGTTGATTAGTCATCCGCCTATTCGCCACTAATCACCGTTAGGTATCAATGATGCTATCGTGGAATCGAGAATACTATCTGTAGTTGACCTCGTTTCGAGGTTGGAGCTCGACTTCCCTGGTGGGACAAGGAGTACCTCCGCCGATCACCAATACCGCGCTTGAGCCCCCCTTTATGGACATGTTCCCCTCGTGGGCCAGCAGGAGTGCCAGCATAACCAACGGAGCCATCCACGCAGTCGCAAGCTCCTGGTCATTCTGGCAGTCCAGGTGGCCTACGAGGAGGATATATCTAGAAAAAGGGGCTCAAACACTGATCATCGGCAGCGGCATTCCTTCTCCCAGCAGGGAAGTCGAGCTCCATCGCATGACTCGGAAGAGGGTCAACCTCAGTCAAAACAGCCTTAAACAGTCCATTCGGATCCAATTGGAAGTCAGGACGCACATCGGAAGGCCATGATGACACTCATCATAGAAGTGAAAGATTCTCGCCACTCTGACAAGCATCAAGGAAGCAATTCTGACCATACCGGTACACACCGTGGCCATTCAGATCCACATGGAGGTCAGCAGAACGACTCCTATGCACACCACGGAAGTTCTAGCGAACCGGAAAGACACCTGGATGCCGATCTAGTGACCCCGACACCGTCTATGGTGGTGGTTTTTCGGGTGGCTAGTGATTTCATGGTTTCTGCTAAAATTCAGAGACTGTTTCCGTCTCGAAACGCCTCGCTTTGATAAGGAACTGTGATTACCCGATTAATTGTGCTCATTTCGAAACTAATACATAAAATATTTTGCACTCAAAAATTGATAATCGAGAAAGGAGAAAGTCGGTTGAAACTTCCCTTCAAAGGAGTTTCCCTTCAAATTGATTTTTCTCAACTAAGCCAGTGATAAAAAGATTCGTGCATTCTTCAACTGCACAATGTCACGCAAGTACCGTTTACATTATTGAAAAAATATTGTGCTGCAGTAGAGTGCGTGGCGCGGTCCTTACAGCTTGCACAACGGAAGATTTTTCACTCAAGTTTTCAAACTAGCTCTGATGCGTTTCTGAAATTAATGAGAATATTGTGGTATCCGAGCAATGAAAGGAAGAAAGAAGAAAGAAAGAAAAGAAAGACCTAAGCAAGACTATAACGATTGTACTCGTTGCACCAACATCAGAACATTTGTGGGGTCGGACCGTGGCTGCTTCACTCATAACATGGGATTCATCAGCTGCATCTCTACTTTCAAAAAAGCAGCATTGTGGAATAGCATAAAATCAAAAGAAAATCGTCCATAAAATGAGGAGTGCGCAAAAGTGTGAGCTCTGTCAGACGCTAGAAATGCAGATGGTGCAGGATGAACTACTTGGCACTGGCAATAAGCTGATATGGAACAACAATTTACGCTGGAGCGTCTGGTGGTCGCCCCGGTCATGCTGCCCTCATCATCTCGAAAGAGCAATATGTACCATTTTTGCATGAAGTCAAGAACACCCTTAAAATGGACGTCTTTCAAATAAAGTGAAGTTAAACTGAATAATTGTCAACGAAATAATGGGCTCGTTTCGGCATTCTTCTTAAGAGGAACCTCATTGTTTTAACATCTCTCTAATGGCTTTACACTAAAGAGGAAAACGCTATAAGGTGTACTACCAGTCGTCCCGTTTATGGTCGAGTTGCTTGAGCGGGCTCCAGCAGCGTATCGATTCGTTCCTGCCGCATGCCAGAGTGATCCAGTGGATGGTCCTTGATAGAAGGACGGAGGATCGTCATATCGTCAGTAGGGCTTTCACGAAGGGCGGCTCTCGTCCAGGAGGTGTCAGCCAAGCGCATTACGTGGCCGGCCCACCTAATTTTCGACAACTTGGCCCACGCGACAGCGTCTCTGATCTTCGAACGTCGGCGAAGCTCGGAACTCCGGAGGCCTTGTCTCACTTGTGTGAGTCGTGTTACTCCGAGCATCGTCTTCTCGATTCCAAGCTGCGAGACGCTGATCGCGTGTTCAACCTGCTTTCATATGGCCCACGAGGTCTCTGAGGCGTATGCTAGAGCAGGAAGAACGGTGCAATTGAATAGCCCGTTATAAGCTATCCTGAATTTTGAAACGAACGTGTGACTGCTACTTTAAAAAATAGCCCTCAAATTGCTTTGCTTGATTATTATTTTATGTTTTAATGAATGCCCATATTTGTTTTTGTTGCTTTGTTTATCTACACATGTTTCTAACCATATCTTTGAGTTTTTGATTAAGTTTTTCGAGGATTGCACTTATCTCCCGTCAGAAAGAGCACATTCTCCGTCAGCTATGAATCACTGTACGAAATGAATATGTGCAAGACACAACGTTAGGTATGTTACAGCCCACGTTTATTACGAGTTATAAGCTATAAGTTTACTCTTGTAACTCACGTCTTCACTGAAGTTGAACCTCTACATATAGGCTTTAGTGAAGTCAGATTAATTGTTCAATTATGAAACAATTTTGACGTTGCTGGAACACATTTGTTTAAGCCCGTTTAAGCTTACAGCTTGTTTAAGCCATCGCGGATGTTACGTGCGGTCAAACAGCGCCGGTGGTGTAAGGCGAACATCGCTGCCCGGAAAGCAGAAGATGCGGGTTCGAGTCCCGCCTGGCGCAAGAGTTTTGATCGTAACAAAACATCCTGTAACAATTTTGACGTTAGAAACAGAAATGAAGAGTGCGCTCAAACGGGAATGATATACTAAATTAACCTGCAATGAGCTGTACATCAGGGAAACAGGTAGAGTTCTAGGTATTCCCATCAGAGAGTATCTAGCTGGCAAGTGAAGGCGAAGCTTGTTGAGCCCGCTGGGTAGTATACATTGGATCCGAGTGAATCATTTTCGGCTATCCGACTCGGATAACCCGATCCGAATCATCCAAAAACGCGAAATTGCCGTTATCCGAATCATCCAAATCCGAAAGCGTCAAAACCACCCTTATCCAAATCATCCAAAAATCCGGGGTCCGCAAAATCACTGTAATCCGAATCACCCAATTATCCGAAGATTTTCGATCGGATCCACTGTATCTAATGAATCATTTTCGGATATCCGATTTGGATATCCCGATCCTAATCACCCAGAAATTCGGTGTCCGCGGAATTGTCGTTATCCGATTCATCCAAATCCGAAGACGCCAAACCGCCCTTATCCGAATCACCCAACAATTCGGGGTCCGCAAAATTGTCGTTATCCGAATCATCCAATTATCCGAAGATTTTCGATCGGATCCAATGTATACTGGGTAGGCACCGCAAAGTAACCCACAACGGACACGATTTTAACATCAAATGCACGATGCTACTGCACGAAAATGAGATCGGCGCCAGGAAGACCCTCGTGGCCTTCTGCACCCGTAAACGCAATCCAACAGAACAACGACAGGAACGAGTGTGTTTCCATTACGAGTGACTTTTTGCCCTTCATTCCACTCTGTGAGCAGTGAGACACAATGCTCCTCGAAGCCCGTATACTCCTGTACGCCGAGTGTGTTTCACTTCCTAAATGGTTGTCGCAGAGTAGGGCGGTCTTTCTGTGCTGATAAAGCAGCGGTTAGTTGCGTTCGTCTTGCAGTAAATTCTTTGTGACACTCTTGGCACTCCATTGGTACTGCAGAGTTGGGAAAATTAAGGCAGTTGACGGTATGAGTGTACATTCTGCAAACCACCGAACTTCTTTCAGGCCTTTGATAACGACGATACCGTCGAAACTTCAGGCGTAATGAAGTTGGATTTAAGAAACCTGCGTGGCACAGAAGATTTGAAACTAATTTTGACGTTTTTGGAAATTTACTATTCCCCTACAAGGGATCAGCAAAGGTGATGGTAGTGTTTGCTAATAAAACTTATTCTTTTTATTAAACGAGCACTCTACAAACTCTACTGGTCTGACAATGGCGTTAAAATTTAGGGTAATCATTTACACAAAACAAAGACGCTAAATTGTCTTGAGTATTTTTTCTTTTTTTTCCAATTTCCTATGCGGAATGTGCGACCGTGGTGCGTTCGACTCACTTTTCTAGCGGTGCCTTTCTCCACCTGGATAGATCAGTTTACCTGACTAATTGTATAAGTGTCGTCTATGCAGTTGTCCGGTTTCTGCGCCAGTTTCTGCTGTGTCGTTTATTCATAAAGAGCTGCAGAGACGCCAAATTCCGAAAAAAAATCACGACGTTCAGCATGAGTGCGTAGCAGCGAAATCCTGCCCTTTAAAACAGACCTAAAACCAATGCCACACCTAAGTGAAATGCGTCCCCGTGTAGGGATGAGCGGTTTTTTGAAAATCCTCTGCGGACGCATAAACCTTTTTGCAAATTTTGGGTACTGTGTACGGGGTGGACCATTACTCCAGCAACAAAATTAGGCGACCTTATTAGGAGTCTTTTTCCATTTGCAGAGATCCACATACCAACTGTTACGTAGCATATCTTTAGTGCTCGGTTGTAGCTACTCTTATTGGAAAGTAGGGCGTTCTCACGTAAATCTACCGAAAATCCATTTCTGGTCCGTGGTGGAGCACTCCCATTCCGATGTGGCTAAATTTTGAAGATTTGTGGTGGAAATTCCGGTATTATGGCATCGTGTAGGACAATTTAGGCCCTTGTCAAGAATATAAGTTAGATGAATGGATCTGAATTACAACAGAAGAACGCTTTTGATTTGTTGACCCCACACGATGCAACAACGAGCTGGAACAGATGCAATATTCAGCGTGTTCGTTACTTGTTATTAGGCATTATGTAGTTTTTAGAAAACTACAGAGAAAGCTCTACAAGTCTGCATCTAATACGAAGGCTAGCTAGGAGTAGAAGAGAGTAGAAAGAAACATTTTTAAGCGCAGTTGGAGCGCGTCGCTCAGGGTAGGCCTTCAGCCACCGCTTCATTTGATGAAAAATTTCCCAAAACTGACGGATCCCAGAAAGGTCAAAATAACAGGGCGATTAATACTAGCTTTGTGGAACATGATGGTATGCAAAACATGGCTACGCGTTACAGTTTTTCGTCATACACTAGTTTTCAAATGACCTCTCGTCACACCTTAGGTTTTTGTGTAAAACGAGTGAAATCAGTAGAACAATTTTAATGGGCGCAGAAATATGACGTCATATTTTTTAAGCCAAGTCGCGCTGTTGGAAGGCAAAATGCACATTTTGGTAAAACGACTACTCTAACAGCAAAAATTAAAGGACGTAGTAGCGGTTTTCTGTCCATCCGCCGAACATCGTACCTGCAAAAGACTACTTACTTAAATTTTTATCATAGTTATTTAGCGCCTTGGAGAAACAGTTCTGTTCTATATAGCTTAGAAAAATTATCGTCCAATTTTGTCTTTGGAACAAACGAATAATAAAGTTCCGTAAAAGGCGCTGCGATGATGGCTACAAAGCTACCCACACGATCTGAAGGCTCTTATTAATCCTAGAGTGGCCCCTTATGAACAATACTGCTCCACCATAATCTTCAAACTATAGGCAAATATTGTTTCAAAATGTACGAAGTGTGGTGTATTCCTAGCTTTCTTATACGCCAAAGCTTTTGTGCAGGACTTATGCTCCACCCTGTAGATGACTAATGTCTAACTTGCTAACTTTTCAAATACAATTAAAGCACACTTTAACTAAATTAGTTGAATTAGAACAGTCAAAAATTTGAATTACTGAGATTTTTAACGAAACCAGAAAGCGAAAACTTGGGTTAACTTACGCGACACGCATTCTGCTTCTACGCGGAAACCCGCTCCAACGTTGTCATTTGTCCATTATCATTGAGGTTGTCTTTAGAAGGGCGAAGACGTCTAGAAGTGGATGCAAAAGTCGTCCATTTTAATTTGGAAGGTGTTCATTTTGGTTTTAAAAGTGCAGATTTTGACTTGAGAAGTGAATTATTTGATTCAAAAAACTATGCATTATGCGCTGCTTCAATGAGCTCACTGAAAAAGATTTTAAAACTATGCAGTTGACGTGCAGGTCACGTATCTAATGCATTCACTTGATGGGTTAATAGCGAAGTATCTTTTCAATAGGGTTAGCACTGCTGTGCATGAGCATCAACCACTATAACAAGCCGTCCAGAAGTATCCTTTGGAACAGAAGACACTGAAGCACGTTCCAGATAAGCTCCGAGGATCCAGCACTTGACGGGACGTGCTTCAGTGTCAAGTAGGCGCTGAGGACTTTTTCGGTCTCCGACTGCTGTTGCAGCAGAGGTTGCCATCGGGAGGGATGAGCTTCGCGGAACTCCTTGAAACACGCGGCTTGTTCCCGTCTGCGAACCGGGCTTACGGTCGCGAGGCGCCGCGCCGCCAGACCGGTTTCCAGGTCTAGTCGGGGCGATGGACATCGCTAACACCACCTAGGTGGACGAGCGATCGATAGAAGTTCCGAGAAATTCAGCGCCGGCTGTTCAGCCGACACCGTCTTCAGCAGTGCTCTCTGTTCCGTGCGCATTCCTGCCTTCGGATTCTGTCTGGCTGCCGGCGCCGTCACCATGCCTTGCCTTGTCGTTGATACGAGCTCGGGTTGTGCTGTGAATACCGAACAGCGCGGCCCTTTGCACAACCGCCTTTTTCGACTCTCCTGGAGCCCTGCGTCCTGTGCTGCTCCTATTTCAGTATACTCTGACAGCTATTGTGTGTGCATACTCTGGTCGCCCTCATCTTATTCTCCTTAAACCTTTCTTAACTCATCAACTTGCACTGATGCAAACAGTGCTTTTTGATTCTATCTGCTTTCCATTTTTCATTTTTTTCAGAGAAATCTTCTCATGTCGATTCTTTTGGTAGGCTGCTCTTGTTCAGATGCAGCAGTTCATTCATCAAAGCTCGCCTTATCTGCTTCTCTGTCGGGGAACACCGACGATGCCTCAAATATGCCTCAGAAACGGGCATAAATTATTGGAAGTGGTCTTCGTTAAGGGGCTCGACTTTTACGACAACAAAAATTTATATTTTGGGAACCATTCCATAAATATACAGTATACAAAGTATGTGATACGGAAAATAAACTAATTTAATTATTTGTTTTCCAAACCTTTGAAATTAAAGTTCCTAACACTCTTATATCTCTTTATTTATTTATTGCCATCCTACGTGCGTTCCTATCGTACGAAGCAAAACTTAACGCACTAACAGAAATACAATATAACATTTCTGGATCCTATTCGTCGAATTTCTAAAACAACTTTTTCAATGAATGGAAAAATTGCTTTACTTTTTTACAATTTAAAATGGCTATGCTAACAAGGTCGCACGTTTTTAAGGCTTTAACCACTTGAAATAAATCCATTGTTCCTTACATGCATTCTATGTGACAAGTGTTGGTCTTCTATACCTTAAAAGCAATGGACTTGATTTCTAATAACTAAATATTAAACATACAATTTTCACACTAAGATATTCGCTTCTCATTTTGAAATCGACATCTTTCTTTTTAAAGCGAACACTTTTTAAACAGAAATGAACATATCTAAACTCCAAAAATAATAGATATAGTATTTCAAGTTAAAGGGACGAAAAATGTCTTTTATTTTTCAAAGAAAATTTTTGTGAAAAAACTCTAGTGTATTTTAAGAAGAAATGCGTGTGAATGAGCACCAAATTGCTATTCTTTTGCCAGCTCCGTGTTTTAGGTGTATTCTAATGTGCTCCTACATAAAACGTTGTTCGTATGAAAAGAAATTGCCGTCCACTCGTCTAGAACAATGAAAGTTTTATTTGATTGATAGTGCATATGCTGTTTACCAGATAATAGTGGTGTGTTTCTTCAGTTACGATCTTTTTTGTACACAAATATATTGACTAATCTCCATCACGTCAGATTAACTTGAAAACACAGTTTGAGGTCAAGTGACAAGAATTGTTTTTCTTTCCGAAGACACTATGCAAACGTGGTTTTTCCTATGAAAATTGTTGACAAAAAGATGATTTTCACTTGGTTAGACGATGTCTGTTTAAACACTAAAGCTCATCAGTTTTTAATGAGAAGTGCCAGCTATGAAAAGAAAAAGTGTTCAGCTTAAAGAGAAAATGCTATGCAAAGTATGTAACATGGCCTGTAACTTTGGTGGACATATGTCGCGTAGGTGAGCAGCATTGGTAGGTGGGTACGCGTAAACCAATCAGACCGCATGGAATAGGCATGTCATTCAGAGAGAGCATGTACAATTGGTACCCTGATGTGCTGGCATGTGTTCGGCCTGTGCTTTGTTTGGTTACTATTGGCTGGCGCTCTCCCACCTACCAGTGCTGCTCACTTGCGCGACATGTACCCTTTGCTAAATAATATGTATAATAAAAGACTTCTTTGCAGAATGAATATTTTGGTGTTTTTTGGTGTGTTCGTTGTTTTTTATTAGTTTTCTAAGCAGTTTTGATTTAATTACTCATCAAAATCCTGAATCTGTTTAAGTCCTCTAGTAGACTATAGCATTTTCCGCTGTTCAGAACTCAATTCGATAAAAATTTCAGCTTACAATTTCAGCATGTGATTCTCATGAATTGTAGCGGATAAAATGAAGGCATATGTATGAAGGCGTACCTTTAATAATTTCTGGTGGATCCCAGATAAGGAACATCAACTTGGAAAACTGTAGTTTATGTAAATGATGTTAATGATAAATTATTTGTTAAATAGATAATTAATGAACAATTCTCAGAAAGTTAATAACATGAATTCCACTTTTGAAGACATAATTATAGGCATTCTTCAATTTTTTTCAATGGACCTCCAAGAACTAATCAGGCATGGACTCGAAAATTGATAGGAAAAAGGAGGACACGTTTATGACTATTCCGAGCAATGAGTAACTTTAGCTTAAGCACCTGTGAGGCAAAAAAAACTCAGACTAAAAAGGAGAAAAGAGCTAACTAAAATACACTTATCGAAATGTTCAAGCAACGTGATATTCATCGAAATTAACATGACATATTACGTACAATATTATTTTGAAAGGGTTGGACAGAGAGCTCTGTGATATCAGCATGGTAATTTGCAAATAGCTGAACTCTTTAGGTTTTTATGCGTAAAGAATTTCCGTTAGAATTCAATATGTCAAGGCATTGTGAGATATGTTTTCCAATGTGTCCTGTGACGAGTGAGGAGATCAGGAGTCCTGGAAGTTCAAGGGCTTTTGGCATAGTATAATCCTCCGTTGCAAGGCATCTCATATGCATTTCCGGGCACCCTCGACCACTAGAGTCGTGAAAGCACTTTCTCAACTGCAGAGGTCGAGGAGGGATGGAAAAAAAATTCGCCCAAACCTCGCACAGGGTATTATTTGTGAATCTGACATCTGGTCTTGAAATTTCGGCCGCTTACGATAAGTTACGGCGGTAGGCACGGGAGACTCTAAGTCTGTCTAGATCATAACGACCGATTTCGCCCAAACTTCTCCCAGAGGGATTATTTGGAGTGCTGATCCCGAATCTAACATCTATTGTTCGCATTACGCTGGAGTACGGTAACTTACGGTGGGTAGGGGTAAGGAACACTTCCTTGGGTCAGATTCATCAACGACTCACATAACATTGACAGAGAATTCACAGTGGAAAACTCAGATAACGCGGCTTATCGCTCACCATATCGCTTGATGGGCCGCGCTATCAGGGATTTCGGCCGTAATTTTCTCTGTCAAATTGCTGTAAGTCGTTGATGAATCGGCCCCTGGAGGGACATAGAGTGCAGAGAGTAGAGTCGGCATGTCCAGCGGGACCGCACCGAGCGCACGCGGCGCCACTACCGTATCGGTACATTCTATCGGAAGCCAGATTCGTGATCAGCAGCTAAGGTAACTCCCACTGACAAAGTCTGAGGGAAATCTGTGACCATGATCACCTAGGTCACCCATGCCCACCGTAACCTATAGTAATCGGCTGAACTTCCAAAACCGGATGTCAGAATCGTGATCAGCACCCCAGAAATACCCTCCCCCTTATGCGAGGTTTGGACCTACAAAAAAAAATTGAACCTCCTCTTCTCGATGTCTAGAGTCGCGAAAGAATTGTACTATAGTGCCCATCTCCGTGCCAAATTATTTTGCACACTTCCTAAGAGTGAAATATCCTTTTTCTTGAACGGACTGCATGCAGATGTTTCAAACCCCGAGATCGATTAGAACTTAAAAGCCCGTAAAACTAATGTCGAGTCGTTCACACACAAAATTTGAACAACATGTATGTCTTGCAATTTGCTTTTTTTCACATTTGCTCTGTAGTGGCAGTGAAGCCAAATTACTGAGATATCAAGAAAACAAGATTCAAACCTTGCATGCTGGTAGTGGATCTATCTTGAAGTATTGTGTGGTTTATCGCCGTCTGAGACATCTACAATTTGAGATTTGGGTGAAATCGATTTTCGAGCTGAATACCAGCAGTCAAATTTAAGCTCACTGGAAGAATCTTCCATCCTACGCTGTTCGATGTTAGCTAGTTTTGAACAAACGCTTTTGTTTGTGCTTTCAGAACATCCTGTTTTACCTATACTGCTTTCAATTCAAAATGGACACTCTCCACATCAAATTAGAGACCTTTTAACGCAAGTTTGACGCATTTAAAACCACGATAAACATCTTCCGAATCAAAGCACGCGCTTTCCAGATTAAAATGGACACGTTCTACAAAGGGAATAGCATTTCTTTTTAAGAAAAATTTTGCACGACTTTTTAAGAAAATTTTAAATCCACCTGCACCAAACAGTGAACACACCGCCTAACAGTTCGTAAGATTTTTATATTCCAAGGGAAATTAATAACTCGAAATTTATTTTAAACTTATTAAACAGCAAATCGGCAACTTCAGGATTGTTAAAAATAAGGGAGCGCGTAATGCATTCGTCTAGCTCATCGCGATTTTCACCCTGATTGATAGGGTGGATGCCGCTCACTTCAAATTTTGTGGTACCGTTGTCAAGTGTGTAATTCTGCGAACGTAGAATTTTCGTTAGCAATTTCTGGAAAATCGCGCGACGTCCTGGACGAGTGCATGGCGGAATTTCTCCTTTTGAGGGTAGAGGATAAACAATAAGGTTAAACGTCCCTTTTGAGATGTGTCACGCATTTTACTTCTACGTGTAGTCGTGCAGGCAACTTTTATGCGTCTTTGGCTTATACAATGACCTTCGTGGCAAAATCAGTGCTTTGTCCTACCCAGACAAGTTTAGCATCAATTCACTGACCCTGAAAGGACGGAAGGCTTGGCTGGCGTACGCGAAAAGTGCGAACCAGGATCCTGGAGTCGGACGAACGCGACAGCCGACGCCTTCTCCGACTGCACCACCACGCGCCCACTGCCATCTCTGATGAGTTCAAAATATGCAATGATCTGAACACACGGATCACGTTGCAGAAGAGATAATGCTAAATTTCAAAGCAGGGTTTTGAAGTTGTGAGTTCCTCTGGGCATTGTCGCCAACTGCTTGTTCTACCACTAAAATTTAATGCATTTTGCACTTTAAAATGAGCATTGAATCATTATTTTTCTTACAATAGATTTTATTCTATTTGGTGTAGTGTGTTTGCCTTATGGGGACTGAACTGCTATTATATTATATTTATTATATTTTATTAAACTGCTATTGACGCATACTAAATCTCCTTTGGGCAAAAACAATTTCGGCTTCCATACGAAGTGGCTGGCTTCATCTAGAAGACACCCGTTTTGCATTGGAAGTCATTCGGTTTGATTTCGATAGCCTCTATCTAATTTGGTTTAAAAATAGTATGAACTGCCGCAAAATGAGCGCGTGGAGCGCAGTCGGAGGAGGCGCCGGCTGTGGTCTGCTCCCGATACCAGGTTCCTAGTTCGGATTTCCCGCCCAGGCCAACCAAGCCTTTTATCCCTCCGGGGTCTAGGCGTGTCTAAGAAGGACAAAGCAATGACTTGTTCATCGGCTGGTCCCCGCAAGTCATTGTATGGCCAAATACGCATTCAACTCGCCTCCACGACATTCCGTAGAAGTAGAATGCGTGGCGCATCCCAAAGGGATTGAATAACGCCGTCCTTTATCCTTTTTACTGCCGCAAAATATACCATTTCCACGTCGGGAACTTTTCTAACCAAATTGGACACTCTTGTAAGCTAGACTAAGACTTTTGAAATAGAAGCGAACTCTTCCAAATCGAAATGAGCTTTCTCTACATTAAACTAAAGGCTTTCTGAAATGGTTAGAAATTTCTCTAATGTTTTAATTCATCTACGCATTAAGTGAACACAACAATTTTATAAAAAATTTCAACGAGGTTTTAAAGTACATGGCGCGATTTGATCTTTTATTGTACTATATGATTGCTTCTTCTTTGCTTTGCGCTAATCTTTCCCAAAAAATAAAATTTTTCAAATTTACTACACTTATTAGAGAAGGTGAACTAAAAACTTTCTAATAAAGTTGTACAAATTTTTATTTGAAAAAAAATATTCCAGCTAAGTTATTGAGTCTGTAGTTTAAAGTGGCTGAAGATCATTTCGATTCGCCTTGATTTCAAACGTCCTAAAGCTAGCTTAGGAGAGACTCCAGTTTGATCTGAAAAGTGCCCAGTTCGACGCGAAAATGGTGTAAACCGGAAAGGGTACGGAGTAGTTAAAGTTGCCGACAGGCTCGCTCACCGGTGCGGTCCCGAAGTCTAGCCCCATTTCGGCAGCCATGATCGTAGTTCAAGCTGCCAAAGTGCAGAAGGCCGTAAAAGTCGCTCCAGACGAGCGGCACAGTCACACAGCAGCCTGCCGTACGCCCTTTAGTAGCGTAAACGAGATCGTGTTCGTTGTAACATTTGATTCCATGAATTAGAGTCGACCTTAGCAGCATTTCCACCGTCTCCTTCTCCAAGTCTGCACGCGCTCCTTCGCTGAATTCGACGATGCGTCATCGCGGGAAACACCTACTAGCGGAATGCTTGTCGCTCTGATGTGTTCTAGGAGATCCAGATCTCTATACGAAAACCTGTTGCGGGCTTAGGAATAGAAGGACTAGTGAGGAAGAGCTTTTCCTATTTCATCGTTCTATCAAGCCGCTTCCTGCTTTGCTTACAGAGGACCAATATTATGCCAACAGTCCTTGAGAAATTGCTTGCCCCTGCGCTGACCTTGCAACTCTGTCCGTTGACCCAAGACCCAACTCTCAGTTCTGCTACTGAACATTAATTTTTATGTATTTCTCTCTAGCGCTGCATGTTTTAGAACACTTTGTTACGTTGAATGAGACCTCTACTCTCTGTTTTTGGTCAGTGATATTCTTTGGATCTAGTTGGTCTGGACCTGCGCCGATAGTGGCTGGTGCCGTAAGATAAGAATGTTAAGAAAATGAAGCTGTTGCTATGTTATTACACGAGCATAATTCTATATCACTTAGAATACGCAGAAGCATTTCCTTACTGCCATTGACGACTTGCTACGAAGGGATTTGATCAAATGAACTTCTGGAGATCTCCTTCCGAAGCGTATGCTTGCGTAGTCGGAGGAGTCGCGGCTGTCGCATGCACCCCAAATCGAGGGTTCTTCGTTTGGTTCACTCCAGACCTACCAAGCCTTCCATCCCACAGGGATCACTGAATTTGTAGCAAACTCCTCCGGGCAGAATAGCACACTGACGTGTCCATCGGATGGCCACCGTAAGGGAACATTTATGAATTCCGAAAGCTGTCAAGTCTAGGGTGAACATTACAGTAGTCCTAAAGTACCTCTAGTGGGCTTCCCGTGAAACGTTGCCATACATTTAAAAGAAATACAGTTTGTTCGGCAACCAAACGTTTCGTGAATGTCCCTTTTCTGCTTTTAAACAGGCTCAGTCTCCCAACGTCGACTCGAGGCTCCTATTTGCATATTGCAGCCCAGTCGAATAGTCCTTCTCCTGGAATACATTCATTTGTTCAGTAGCTTTTTCATCCTCCTGAAGTGGTGGCATCCGATAGGGCTTACCTCAATCTTTTCTCCTCAAGCACTCCTGAAGCTCAAACACTTCCGATTTGATCTGAAACACATAAGTGTTTAGCATTTCACAAATCTCAGACAAAACTTCTCCTTCCCTCTCCATGGTTATCACATAGTCCTTGCGGTCCTCTACAGACTCTATTCCCGTCTGTGTTAACATCTCTCTTATCCTTTCCAACAGTTCGCAAGACATTCCCACTCGACCTGCACAGTCTCTCGGAATCTTGTCGAAAATCGCAACACTCACTATGAATTCTCTCTCTCTATCGCGCCTTTCTTTTCCCTTGATATACGTGACTCAGATCAGTCAGAGTATATCAGTCAACTTCTTTTTCAAATCTTTTAAAACTCTCATACACGCCGCAGTTTCCATCTGTGATTGAAGCACCACGTCCTCTTCGGTTCTTACCTGAGAGTTTTCGTCATGGTCTCTGTTGAAATCCATCTGCTCTCTTCCATCTTTGGACCAGGAGAAAGGCAGTGCTCTGAAACAGTCTCACTTAGTTGGCTGCTTCCCATCTTGCAGCGTTGCCGGCCCAAGCAAAGCACAGGCTCACTTTCGCACGACTGTCAGCTTCCTTTTCACTGACACCTCAGTAGCTCTCGGTACCCCTGCTTCACGATGGCCTCGGAGCAACGTTGAAACACACACGACGTTACGCAGTCGTAGACGGAATTAAGAAGTCAATACGACACTATTGTGTAGCCGGTTGATCGAATACGAGGGGCACTCAGCTGTAGCGCAGCGGTAAGTAGACGATGATACCCACTAATTCATGTCAAACTACAGTCAATAGTTAAATTGGTTCGGCTCCCACGTACGACAGTACTGTCTAGGGTTTCTCTGGCCTTACCAACCACACTTTGAAACAAAGGATTTATTCGAACAAACAATAAAAAAGCAGGAAATTAAAACGGGGATTGCGGAACTGCAGCGACGGAGGTGAGGAGAGGGAGAGGGGCGCGGGTGGATCCTGGGCGAGCTGAAGCGCGTCGTCGTCGTCGGGATCCTCGTGATCGGTGCACAGCAATAACAACTCCTAAGTCTGACGAACTCCTTATATACCGGATTTTCACCTAGCACGATTGATCTCTTTGCCTGTATAGCCCCACACGTCCACGGGGTCTACCAATGCTCTCCTGCGCCCACCCACGGTCTCTTTGTGGCGCTCCCATATATTTGCCCTACTGCGTTCTAAGCTTCAGCGACACCCTGTAGGACCTACCCGCGTCCTTCTCCAACAACTAAACATCGCACAGAACTTCTAGAAGTTTGTCCATATGTACGAAACTCCCTTATAAAGCATTTTGGAGGCCTAATATCACAGCGTCTGTTTATGCTTAATGAACAATGCGACAAGTCGTCAATCTATGCTTATTCATTGTGCCTGTTTGTACACGGAGAGGAATTCAAATAATTTTTCTTGTAAAAAGGGAATTTGGAAAAATTGAACGTAAGGAAATTAAGCGTTTAATCTGAAAGTGTTTCAAAATTCGGCCGAGCATCATTGTATTCTAAAAAATAACATATAATGCTGAAGTTACGTAGGGCAAATAAGCCTTCAATTGGCTCCGCGACATCGGGTAGGAGTAGAGTCCGCGGCGCATCCTAAATGGAGATTGATTGACGTCGCCCTTCATCCTTTACCATCCTTCATCCCTTCCTCCTTCCATATAGTCGGCATCGACTAGCAACACTAAAAATTCTAAAGCAATAACGTTTGAATGAGTTTATTCGCCCTAGTTTTTAATGCGAGGCGCAGTTGGAGGAGGCGCCGGCTGTCGCGTGTACCCGATACCAGGTTCCTGGTTTGGATTTCCCGCCGAGGCCAACCAAGACTTCCATCCTTCCATCCGGGGTCGGTGAATTGGTACCAGACTTGTCTGGGAAGGATAAAGCGCTGACTTATTCATCGGCTGGTCACCGCAAGTCATTGCGTGGCCAAATACGCATTCAAATCGCCTCTATGACATCCCGTATTAGTAGAATGCGCGGCGTATCCCAAAAGGATTAAGTAACGCCGTCCTTTATCCTTTATCCTTATAGTTTTTAATGCAATATCCATTTTCAATTTTTGCAAAAAGTGCATGTGAATTCAGTCTTAGGTCGTTCCTCACTTAGCACTGCCTTGGAACGCGTGCTGGGTGCTAACACACCGTCTGCATCCAACAGATGGCGTTCCAAATTCCCAGTTAGGTGACATGATGACTCAGCTCTCCTCGTTCTTTGCGGCGAGTTGTCTTATCGTAAGTTTAAGTTGTCGGATTCAAGAACGTGCCTGGGATGGCTGAATTATCAATTCATCCAGAGAGAATGTTCTGAATGCATAAGGCCTGGTTAAGGTCAGGGATGTCTATTCAGTCATGAAGGAAGAAAATCTTCAAAGGCGTGAATATTTACATTAACAGAAAAAGTTGTGTTGTTTCAATGTAGTAATGATGGCTTCATCTGAGGCTACAGGATTTCAAGGGCAGCATCGGAGTTTTCTTAATGAAGACCGTACTCCAAGGGTAGGGTTTGTCTTCCATCTTCAATATCCTCCATTTCGACGCACAATGTAGGTGATGCAAAGCGACTCGACTTGCATTGACAGCGGATAGCCCGAACGTCAGATTCTCGGAATGCGTCTTCCAAGATGGTCATGAGCTCTGCTCTGCTCTGCATTCTTCTGTGAATTTGTTTCCTTCACCACACCTCCTACATATGTATTGGATGCGACACCGATATTTCGGATAATCAGATTGGTAATTTCTTGAAACCGCAGCAATTTCGGATGGTTCAGATATGTGTACTTTTCACTAGGTCGGATTTATTATCCTATGAGTCAACTGCAACTCTTCGGTTCTTATATCCTATATCTGACTCGAATATAGCTGTTGAAGGATAAAGGATAAAGGCCGGCGTTAATCAAACCTTTACGGGGTGCGCCACGCATTCTACTTCTGCGCAATATCGAGGAAACTGTTTTGAATTCGTATCTGGCAATGACCTGTGGTGGCCTGTCAATGAACAAGTAGAAATTTCATCTATCGCTTCCAGATAAGTCTGCTGCCAATTCACCCGTCCCTTGGGCTGGAAATCCGAACGAGGAACCTGCTATCGGGTGCACGCGGCAGCACACACCTCCTCCGTCTGCGCTATTACGCGACATCTATATTAAATGGAAGGACAAAATTAAGAGATCCATACAACATTAACTATCTTGGGAATGAGCTGCTGGTTCAACATGCCTTTTACGTGCCACGCATTCTACTTCTACTGGATGTCGTAGAGTTGATTTGGATGGCCATGCAATGACTTGCGGTGTCCAGCCGATGAACGAGTCAGCGAAAACCCGTCGCAGGAAGGTCTTCCCAGACAACTTTGGTACGAATTCATCCAACTAGGAGTGATGGAAGGCTTGGATGGCTAGTGCAGGAGATCCGAACGAAGAACCTAGTACCGGGTGCATGCAACAACCGGCACTTCCTCCGACTGCGCCACCCGCGCTCTCAAGCATCTCTTAGTCGAAAGTCGAAAAAGTACAGAAGGTTTGATTGGCGATCGATTGGAATTTAACCAGAATTTGATATTCGTTGAGTTTCGCTACGCGACGAGTAATGCTCTCTTTGATCCCACCTTTTTATCCGACCTCACCCGATTCATTGCGACTTTGAAGACGCCGGGGGTCTTCTGATGATTCAGATGAGGGCAGCTTTCAATTGGCCGGAATTTCGGATGATTCGGAGGATGACGCTATTCTCGGTGGAGGCGGATAACGGATAACTTCAAACCGATTAAATCCGAGCGAATATCCCAAAATGCTTGACTCAGTTCCCTTGTGTAGTACCTCCCCACATAAGAATGCGTCTGCGTGTGTTCGATTTGATGACCTTTGTTCTGGAAACTGTCCGTCGGGCTGTTCATCAACCCGAAACGGTGGAGCCGTGCTGAATTGTCTGGAGAATTGTCGCCACTGTATGCACTTTGCTCGTTCTCTTCTTCGATGAAAAGTGAGCAGACAGTGTCTGCACTTCGGCCTGTCTAGTTCACAACTCCGTCTTCAGTTCATTCTCAGACGCTCGGCATGCAAGACACATTCTTCTATCCTAATGTCCCGTCCTTGGGATTGTCACTATGCGCTCGGTATGCTCTTCGTCTCACCTGTGATCTGTCGGCTGGCTCAAAAACCATATTTTCGGATGAGTTCGCCGAAATTGATTATTTCGAATGGGCACATACCGCCAGAAACCGGTTCGTCGTGCCGTCGCCGCCGTGCAGCATAATCGCTTTGCACATTTACGGCTTCCGTTCAGTGAATATCCCGCTAAAAACTGCACGCATTCATCCTTTAATCAGCCTCGTAGCCTTCGCTTCCAAGATCATCGCGGCCGTTTGAACCTGTGTAGTCAAAAAGCTCACAGAAGCTTCCACAGTTGCGTCGTTTCTTTCTTCAATTTTTCGTCTTTGTCTCACAACAATGCCTTTCATCTCTTCGAAGTTCGTGAATCGCTACCAGACCTGTCTGGGATAGTTAAAACCTTGACTTCTTTATCGGCTGTTCACCACAAGTCATTGCATAAGTGCTTATTTACTTACTTTGATACATTGATGGTTCTTTTGTCGGCTGGAGGTCTTCTCAGCGGGAACCACAACTCTTCCAGACCGCTCGATCTCTGGCTGCTTGCATCCAGTG
Organism: Heligmosomoides polygyrus polygyrus; assembly: GCA_947396885.1. NCBI lineage: Eukaryota > Metazoa > Nematoda > Chromadorea > Rhabditida > Heligmosomidae > Heligmosomoides > Heligmosomoides polygyrus. Next base: position 82,892,109 of record OX377205.1, read on the forward strand.
AGGCAGACTCCGCTCTCTGAAAGATCTTGAGAATGAGTCTGCCCATCGCGTTGGCGGTCGTCCCAGTGGTCTCCTATGGTCTCTCGGGAGCCACTCTGTGACACGAAGACTCCATTTAGTCATGTATACATTCAAAATTTTCTTCACGATGTCTGGTGGAAGTATTAAGATGTCTGAAGTTTTTTGACGAAGGAGAGAAGCCGATGTTTGCATAGCAACTTTATTCGGATCTATACTAATTGGAGGAGGACATATAGCGATATGCGACCTACAATTAGTTCCCCTCCTCGAGTTTCTATAAGAGTTTTAGTTGCTGTCCCACGATGCGACGGCATCCATATAAACAATTTCAGAGAGAACTTCAAGGTTGTGGTTTTGTGAACTCGGATGCCTTGCGCAGTTGGCACTGCACGGCTGCCCCCCGACTAGGATATATCCTTTTATTCATTAAAAAGCCGTTTTGTCTACCACATAATACATACTACATATCTTTCCGGTCAAAATCGAATTGCGCAAGCAAAAACTCATTTTATCTTAGAGAATCTAGCAGGCATTTGTCACTTCTATTTCAGAGAAGACTGTACTCAAAGATCCTAGGAGCTATAGGCCAGTTAGCATAACCAGCGTTTCGAATCTTTTTAGAAAAAATTTTTCGGCACGTCCAAATCATTTGATATATATATAATTAAATAATTATATAATTATAATTTTTGCGTCGAACTGGATACTTTTGAAATCGAGTTGGACCTTTCAAATGAAATATGACATTACCAAACCAAATTGGACACTCTTCTAACTAGGGAAGGGTTTCGACCTCCCATGGAACTTCAATATGAGACCATGATCATTAGAAAGAGCTCGGAATGCTGATTACGAATATGGGTGTCAAAATTGCAAAATGAAACACCTGAGCGAGTTATGGCCCGCCGAAATTGGGGGCCTCACCACAGGCTGGCTGTACGTCGCCCCGGGCGCGAGAGTGGTGAGTCATCGGGGGTCCGTAAGAAGAGCATTTCAGTCGCGGCGGAAGCGCAGAGGTAGTGCTCCCGCACGTCGGGTGCGACTTCGTTGGTTCGGTTCCCGTTGCCGATCGTCTTTTTGCAAATCATAATTTATCTTCGAAATGACCTTTTGTTCTGAATTATGACACGTGTGTGATTAAATAGCCGGGAAAACTACCATTCACGTTTGTAAAAATGCTTGAGGGAAGAAAACTGCTATGGTGACATTTTTATTTACTATTTTGCACAAATAGAGTCCAAATGATATATTGAATAACTAGAGGTGTTTCTAACAACCTTGGCATTCATGGAACAAAGCAAAAAAAAATGTGTGAAGCAAAAAGGTAAGTAGAGTGTACGATGTGGAAGCCCAGAATGTCGTTGATCTACCGCTGGTGGTGTCCATTCTTCTTGCTGAATTTGGGGTGCCAGAGTAAATAAAAATGTCACCATAGCAGTTTTTTGCCTTCAAGCATTTTTATAAACGTGTATGGCAGTTTTCCCGGCTATTTAATCACACACTGTCATAATTCAGACCAAAGGTCATTTCGTAGATAAATTATGATTTGCAGAAAGGCCGCCAGTAACGAGAACCGAACCAGCGAAGTCGCGCCCGACGAACGGGAGCACTACTCCTGCGCCACCGCCGCAGCCGATTGACCCCTCTTACGGAGTCCCGATGACTCACCACTCTCGCGCCCCGGGTGTCGCACGGCCAACCTGTGGTGAGACCACCAGATTTTGGCAGGCCATAACTCGCTGAAGAATTTCATTTTGCAATTTTGACACCCATATTCGTAATCAGCATTCCGAGCTCTTTCTAATGATCCTGGTCTCAACTTGAAGTTCCATAAGAGGTCGAAGCCCTTCCCTAGTAAGCTAGCTTTAAGACTTTTGAAATCAGTGCGAGCTCTTCCAAATTGAAATGAGCTTCAGGCAGATGCGCGACAACTACAGACTCAATAAGACGTTTAGAATAACTTTTGGTCCAAGGAAAGATTTGGTTTAACTTTCTGCGAATTTTTTAGTTTGCCTGCTAAGTGTAATATTTTCATAAAATTTTTATTTTTAGGGAAAACAATAAATTAAAATTTGTTTCAAAGCACAGCAAAAAAGCAATCACGTAGCGCACATAGTGCTCTAAAAAGAGGGAATATCGCGCCATGCTCTCTAAAGATCCGCCACAACTTTTGTTCGATTGATAGTGTAAACGAAAAGGACTTACATGTACCAACAAGGTGAGGATACGTTTGTTTTTTTTCTTGCAGTTGCCTTTGCTTTATCGGAAACAGGTATCAAACTCTAGGCAAACAGAAATTCAGCTATCAATCGAATAAAAATCGCGAGATATTCAAAGAGGGTGTGGTGTCATCTCTTTTTAGGAGCTCAAAATTTGCCGCCTTTCTGCGTTTTAAAACAAATTTTAAATCATAGTTTCTCCCAAAAAAACTTAAGTTCAAACAATGTGTTCACTTATTGGGTTATAAATTCAAACTTCAGAGAAGGTTATACTAAAATTTTTCGAGAACAAAAAATTATTCCAACCTTTTTGGAGAGTCTATAGTTAAGTGTACAAAAAGCTCATTTCCATTTTGAAGAGATCACTTTGATTTCAAAAGTCTTCGGCTAGTTTAGAAGAGGGACCGAATCGACGTGAAAACTGTATATTTTCGAAAAATTGCTATGGGTATTTCAAAGAGGGGAGCTCATACTAAGTGGAAGCTGTCCTTCTTAGTCCTGTGAACTATCAAAGGCGAAAAGCCGAAGAAATAAGTCGCGTCGGTGTCGTGTACTTTGAATTTTGAAGACTTTTGAAAAAGTAATGCTAGAAAAATTGATGGCAAGAATGGAAGTGGTGGGAATAGAATCCAGGATCATGAAGTGGACCAGACAGTTTTTCCTTTTGACCAGAATAGGACCTATGTACCAGATTGCGGTTGACACTAATGTACCAGATTGGACCTATGTACCAGATTGCGATTGAATCCAGGATCATGAAGTGGACCAGACAGTTTTTCCTTTTGACCAGAATAGGACCTATGTACCAGATTGCGGTTGACACTAATGTACCAGATTGGACCTATGTACCAGATTGCGATTGAATCCAGGATCATGAAGTGGACCAGACAGTTTTTCCTTTTGACCAGAATAGGACCTATGTACCAGATTGCGATTGACACTACAAAGGCCTTCACCCCAAGATCTGTGCTGGCATTAAGCGGAGTTTCCAAAAGAGAAGTACTCTTTCCAATCCTGCTTCTACTATACTCAAGTGATATACACAAACCTCTGGTCGTTTAATTCTTTTATGAAAATTTTCAACGGAAATATTTCGTTAAATTTCATCCAATAATAGTTATCACTGTTTTTCAAAGAAAACTCAACGCTTCTCAACGCGAACTAGGCACTTTTGAAATTTACCTGAACACTCTTCAAACCAAAGCCGACTTCTTTCAAATTGAAGTGCATACTCTTTGAAAAATCAAGATATATCTGGGATTTAAAATATTGTTCCTTGGCAATGGCATTCCTTGAAAATTTATAGTTCGCCCACCCCAAGCTGTGAATATTTATATTGGTAATGCTACCCTGCTTTTAACCGCATCCACTTTGCATTGAAAAGCGCCCAATTTGACGGAGAATATTGCGGTTTTCATTTCTTTCCCTCTTCCGACCAGAATGAGTTTGCCGGAGTTCGCCAGCGGCTGCCTGAAGAAATGAGGACTCCTGACCAAGATAAGGATAAGTCATAGCAATCATATATGCACCGAAATAGTTTTCGTTTTCATACTCGCATTCCTTGCTTCATTTATTTTGCCTCTCTTCGTGATAATAATGCGCTTAATCTTCTATGATTTTTTTCTTCAGCTGAACATCTCTCTATTAAATAGACGAATAGGACCGAGAAACATTATAATTCTATCACTGTTATAAGTTTCCTTCGTTCGATCGTAATGCGCACCTCTGAGTTCCGTAAATGAAGAAATCCTACTATATATAATCGGCTAATTTCACGTGTCCGTCATGGGGAGGGGGACTGAAGCCAAAAGATGCCCACTTCAGTGTGGCGTATGCCAGCCGGGCTTTCTTTGAGCTTAACCACGGGCGATTGCTGGCGAACTGTATCCTTGGCGGCTGATAGTCCAAGTTTACGAGATATTCAAGGGGCAACGCGTCAGGGCATGAATGGGATCGAGTGCGGAGCGTAGGGATTCAGGAGGCGTGCTCTAGACGTCGTTCAGGTGCGTTCGGATTCAGAAGACGTGCTGAAGATGTCGTCCAACCTGCGTAGGGATTCAAAAGAGGTGCTGATGATGTCGTCTAACGTGCGTAGGGATTCAGAAGACCTGCGCTAGACGTTGTCCAACGTGCGCAGGGATTCAGAAAACGTGCTGAAGACGTCGTCTAACGTGCGTAGGGATTCCGAGTAAGGCCTCTGTTGTACTCCCGCGGGAGCATCCGCGGAACGTCCGCGGACCAATGGTGCACGGCGGAGGCGGGCGTCGCGAGGCGCGGCGATTGGCCAGGTGAGGAGTCTCGGCGCGATTCCCGCCCTTCCGCGGATGCTCCCGCGGGAGTATAACTCGGCCTAAGGGCGACCCATAGGAGAGGACTAACAAAGGGGGACCATTAGAGGGGGAGCGTGAATAAGGGGGGGGGGGACCAGCATTTACGCTCAACATCGTTCAGCGTGTGTCGGATTTCTGAAGACGGCTTACAGAAGTCGTGGCACGTGTGTCAGAGTGCAAAAGGAGTGTCATAGACGTCGTGGCAACGTAGTGACACGTGAATCGGTACTCAGTATCACATATGCGTGCTTTACTCTCACTCCGTTTCTTTGCCAGCACATAGGAAAGGAAGTATTTCGGGAGGGGAGGGGTAGAGAGAGAGTGACCACGGGATTTGGAGGAGTATTATTGCCGTCGGACAGTAAGCGGTGTCGACCAATACCGATCAATTTTAATTATGATTTTGCAGATTAAGCATCGGATTGGGACTCTCATTACCTGTTTCTCGACACGTAGACAACGAGCGCTTCGGAGAATAAGTCGCGTGCATGTGATGGAGGGTGGATGGGCTTCATATGCGCAGTAAAAATTCTGCCCTGCCTATCCCATCGCACTAACCTACATAGTAAAACTAGTTTTTTTTGTTGTAGGAAGGCCTAAAGAAGAAAAGAGGAAGATTGGGGTTGTTCTACTCTCGGGGTTTGGCGGCGAAGCCTACAACCAGATGGGATGGGGTTGTTCTATTCTCGGGGTTTGGGAGCGAAGCCACCAACCAGACGTTTGGCGGCCGCTAGGCCGCTGAACGTCTGGTAAATAAATAAATAAGAAGAAGAATGGTGGATCACAAACACTGCTGTAGGAGTGCTCCGTTCCTGACAGTTTAAGGGCGCCCTATTCCGTCTTAACATCATTTATTTGCAGCAATTTTTGCCATTTCATGGTGACTTTTTCTCAAAAGTCCCCCTCGCGTGCGGATCATCACCATACCTGCGATTACATGCATACTTTACCAAGCTAGCGATTGTGTATGACGCGTTTGAACGGCAGCACCGGAAGAAGCAGCTACCACCGGCTGCTTCCTCGTATCAGGGGGTATGGCGGTATTTTAACCGTTTGAGGATGGTAAGCGGCTGATAAATCCGAACCTAGAAACTTTCGTTAAGGCAGATATGCTAAGACTGATTTTACTGGAAAATGCTGTTAATTCATAAAATTCGTTAAACCATTCATCGTCAAATGTACAACTCCTTGTACAGTGTGCGGCAAAATTACCCGTGCACCGAAAATTCAATGGTATTTTGAAATCAAACTTTGCAGATCAATTCTAACTATCAAAATTATCTACTACAAACATGAAAATTCAAAACATGCTAAGAGCAGGCTTTCTTCTCTAAGACGGCCCACACAGAATAATCCATCGGGTTAAGGTCCGGAGAACTGGAGGGCCATTCGTAGTGTGTGATGAAGTCAGGCAGAATCCTGTTGAAAGCACCAGTAAGCCTCTCCGAAGTGGGAATTGGCCCACGGCTTGAATACTTTTTCCAGGATATCCTTGTAAACCACTGCGTTGATTTTTACGCCAGCTTCGCTAAACAAGTGGAGTTTTTCCTGTAGATGTGACTCCTCCCCAAACCATGACGGATTGAGGCTCATTCGCTCTTCCTGAAGTCGTCGTTTGGCGGTAGCATCAGCAAGCGAGTCCCAACAATCCTCTCATTTTGGGAGTTGAAGACTGGATACAACGTAAAAATCTTTTCATCGCTAAAGACGATGTCCCGAACGCGTGCCACCGTGAATCGTTGCAGCAACCTTTTGCATCCTTCCAATCTTCTCTTCTTCATAGTGCCCGTCAGGAGTTGGCATTTCTGCAAGCAATAAGGGAACTTCTTAAGCTTTCCCCTGGCTATCCTTCTCATTGACCATTCGCATATTCCTACTTCTTTTGCCACCTGGCGCACCGATCTCCAGGCGTTCGTTCGGATCTTTACTCTCGAGTTTTACATTTTTCCCGTTGGTAGCTGTCGTGGGCCCCGTCTTCCTTTTCTATCCTCTTCGGTATTCAATTCCTTGTGGCGCTATACTGTATCCTGAACCGTTCTTCCTCTCGTTTGCTTGCCGGCCTTATGAAACGCGATAATATTAGGGGGGGGGGGGCAAAACTAATGAGACAAATTGAATAAAAAATCTTTATCTCTTTATAACTCAATTACAACTCAACGATGCTGAGGAATGTATTTGCCATTAAGGGCAAGGACCTTGCTGCCATCGCTCAGCCAACTTCCTG
>OX377205.1:82899102-82920173 GCA_947396885.1 Heligmosomoides polygyrus polygyrus
ATGTTAGGGCAGGAAGAACAGTGGAGTCGAATAGGTGGGCACGGAGTCGGACGTTCTTCGTTTTCTTCACGACTTCTTCGACGCTCTTGAAAGCTCCCCAAGCCGCTCGTTTCCTCCTGCTCAGCTCTGGTGCTAGGTCGTTGGTCATGTTGACTTCGCGACCCAGATACACATAGCTGGAGCATTCGGAGATGTTCGTTCCGTTGAGCGAGAATGGAGCATCAGAAACCCATCCGTTCCTCATGAACATCGTCTTCGTAAGATTCAGCTGCAGTCCAACGCTTCCACATACACGATCGAAGTCGGCCAGCATTCGTTCCGCCTGACTGATGCTCGGTGTTATGAGCACGATGTCGTCAGCGAAGCGAAGATGGTGCAGTTGCCGGCCGTCGACCTTCACTCCCATGTCTTCCCATTCTAGTTCGCGCATGACGTTTTCGAGGGTGGCGCTGAAGAGCTTCGGGGATATGGTATCCCTTGTCGAACCCCTCTCTTCACGTCAATGACGACGTCGTTGTAGAATGGTGAGATCTTGGTCGTGAATCCACTGTACAGTTCTCGAAGGACTCTGATGTACTGAGTAGGAACGCCCTGGGTGAGCAGGGCTTCCATGACCGCTTCAGTCTCGACGGAGTCGAATGCCTTCTTCAGGTCGATGAACGTAAGGCACAGCGGCAGCTTGTACTCTCGCGACACTTCGATGAGCTTCGTAATGGTGTGTATGTGGTCGATCGTGCTGAATCCTCTCCGAAATCCTGCTTGTTCGCATGGCTGTCCTTCGTCCAGCGTTCGGCCGATCCTATTCAGGATGACTCGAGTGAACAGCTTGTAGACTACGGACAACAGGCAGATCGGGCGACAGTTGCCAATGTCGTGCACGTCTCCCTTCTTGTACAGCAAGACGGTCTTGCTGGTCTTCCATTGAGATGGAATCTTGCATTCGGACAGGTAGCGTGTGAAGAGCCGCGCCAAGGTGTTGATGAGCGCTGGCGGGAGGTTCTTCAGGTGTTCAGCTCTGATCCTGTCAGAACCGGGTGCTGTACGTTTCTTCACCGACGAGATGGCGTGTCGGATTTCGGAAGAGAGAACAGAGGGGACGACGTATCCATCCTGCGGAAGATGGCATGGGGGCAGGTGGACGTGGCTATCGAAGAGATCGGAGTAGAAGTCGTGGATGACTTTCTCCATGGTCCTTCTGGAAGAGGTGATGGTTCCGTCAGGACGTCGGAGAGCGGTCGTCTTGGTCTTGAAGTTGGCGAAGTTCCGGCGGGCATTGCGGATGCTCAACCCTGCCTCTGCTGCTTCAGCCAACACTTCCGCCCTTCTCTCCTTCAGATCTGCCTTTATCGCCGCTCTGCATAGCTTTGCAAGCTCGGACGTCAGTTGGTAGTTGCCTGACGCTCGTGCTGCTCCACGCTGGCGTATCAGCTCGAGAGTTTCCGGAGACAGGCGTCTCTTGGTGGTCTTCAAGCTCTCGGCTCCCTTAGCACTATCGTGGAGATGGTGCACGAAGCGATCGTATTCCTCGTCGACGTTGTCCATGACGGCATCTTCCCAAAGGCCGACAAGAGAGGTGTAAAGGTCCCAGTTGATGGTCGTTCTGGGACCTCCTCTTCTTGAACTTCGCGGCCTTCTCTCCTTGACGCGAAAAGCGGAACCTCGCGCGAAGGAGGCGGTGGTCCGATCCCGTGTAGAACTTGGGGACAACGGAGACATCGGTCAGGCAATACTTGCGATTGAAAATGATGTGGTCGATCTCGTTGTGGAACTGGCCACCGGGGGATTCCAGGTCCATCGTAGGGAGGGAGGCTTCTGGAACTGCGAGTTTCCATGGATGGTCTTGATCGACATGATAAACTCAGACAGCCTTTCACCTTGCTCGTTCCACTCCAAACCGTGGGTTCCGATGTGAAGTTCTTCAGGCGACCTTCGTGGCCCGATCTTGGCGTTGAAGTCGCCGACGATCACCTTGTAGAAGGTGTGATCTTCCTTATAGAACTTCTCCAGCTCCACGTAGAAGGCCTCGACGTCTTCGTCGTCGTAGTCGGATGTTGGGGCATACGCGACGAACACAGTCAAGGCTGGCACGGAGCCACATCGCTTCAGTCGCAGACGTCCGATTCGGCTTGTCAGAGACTCGTACGAATCGATGTTCATGGCCAAGTGCGTGTTGACGAGGACACCAACGCCGCCTACTCCCCTGCTGTCGCATGTTCCGAGGAACAGTTCTTCTCCGGAGTCGTAGGCGGCGTGTAGGGGGTGGTGTCTTCTCGTCTCGGTCAGTCCGATGACGTCGTACTTGATCTTCCTGGCTTGCATCATCAGGTCCTCGACGGATGCTTCCGACGCAAGCGTGCGGGCGTTGTAAGTACAGATCGTCATCCTAGTCCTTCTCAGTTTGCGCAGCCTGGTTAGGCCCTGAGATTTTAGCAGCCTCTCCGTACTCGTCCTTCCCATCGCTGCAGAATGGGGGCTCTTTCGGGGTCAGGGGAATGAGGCCCTTTAGTGCTGCTGTGTTTGACTGGAATACAACACGGGTAGCTAGTCAGGCTCTGTCGTGCGGGCGGGGTACTCCGGGCAGCCAGCCAGACTGCCCGAAGGGACGGGGCGAGACTTAAGGCGGCCTCGAATCGCCTTACATGTACTCCCAGTCTACCGAGTGCAAGCTTTTGGCCGAGCCGACACAGTTACAATCCGCACAGTCACGGACACATCCACGCATACTGTGCACGAACATGCCGCTCCCACGCACAAGGAACGCATCGACCCGACACAGCAGGAGCAAGGAGTCCATCCCCTGCATCCCACCTGCGTCTCTGGGCAGTACACGGTCGCATTTGGTTCGCGTTTAATTCCCCTATCCACCACCCGGGGACGCGCCACGTGGCCCTGCGACAAGCGGCCCGAGATCCCTCTTAACAAGAGAGCCCGAAGGTTCTCTATCGAGGGAGATCCGTGGTTTCCAGCGGTACGTTGTGGTATTCAACATGGTGATGTATACATGTTCAACACCAGTGATACACAGGTACAAAGTGCACGAAGCACCACTGAGCACCTTACGGGTAGCGTATAAAGGCTACAGGCTCCTCCTAGGCTGTTTCCATACATGGACCAAAGGCCTCGGGGAAAGCCATCCTGCTCGAATTTCCAAAGGAGACCACGTTGTGACGTCGGAGGTGGTTCAAATGAGAACGAGGTGTGCGGATTCCGCAAATTAAGCTAAACGGCATCGATACACGCTTCCCATCATGTCTGCCTGTCACCTGGAAATCAGAGGTCTGCTGAAGGTTTTCTAGAATCTAACACCAACAATGTCCGTGGCCGGTCCAGTGGTGATCCACCTGCTCACGCTGAAGTGTGGCTCACCTTCAGAGAAGGAGTCTTCGAGGGAAGAAATCAAGCTGGCCGAACGGATGGCCAGCATACTCAACGACTTCGAAGCAGGTCAACTTGAAGTTGACAAGACGAACAGCTGGAAGTGGTGGAAGAAGAAGAGGAAGATTGGGATCCGCAAGATGAACTGATGGAGGTGGAGAGGCAAGCAAACAGTGGGCATACGATAACGTTTTCGGGTGGAACTCTTGTTTCGGAGGAAAGGGGCGTCTTCAATTGGATTTCGGTAGCGTGCTCATAACCATGGAGAAAAACACCGCGATTCACTACACAGGCACTTTGTACCTGTGTATCACTGGTGCTGAACATTTATCACCATGTTGAATACCACTGCGTACAGCTGGAAAATGCGCAGAAAACGTCTGAAAATGGTATAGACGTCTGAATTTCCCAAATCTCAACCAATCAGTTGAAATGCAAAAACGCAGCGGCGCAGAGGCCAAACCCCCTGACCTCCCTAGCATGGGTCAACCCTCTACCCACCTGCGCCCCGAGCCACTGGGGTGCAGACGCATCGCGGGTGTACAAGACCTCCAAACGCGTGCTGCGCCGTATCCCATTGTGACCCATACTCCTTGGGTTTAGCGACTTGGCAAAAAACAAACACATTTTCAAACCCAATTGAGGGGTGAGGATTCTCCCTATATGACTCGCTCCACCCGTTCAGACATACGCTTCAGACCTTCCCTTGTGAGAGGTGCAATGCGCTGATTCGGCGTTTTTGCTATGCTTACATTGTCTGTAGTGCAAACGTCATTTACTTGGAGTCTTTGAAACCAATTTTTTTGTATTTGTCAAAGGCATAGACAAGACCGTAGCGTAAACGAATTCAAAAGCAAATCAAGAAACTCATTATTAGTCGAGTAAAGTTATTCCACGATGTCTCAAGACAGCAAGTTCCAGCATAAGTTATACATTCGAAGGGATTTGAACAGAGAGTTGTCCTGGATATTCGTGCTCACCAAGCAAAATGAAGGATTCGATGAGATATTTGTGTTTAACTTGACCAAATATTCAGTTTAGCTGCAGTTTTGATTGTCCGTTTTTTTTTTGTTGCAAAAAGGCAAGTCAGAACTTCTCATTTTTCTTCAAGGTGAACAAGAATATAAATTGTTAGATCTGGTCTTTTCTCGTTTATGATATTTGTTGGCGCAAACAGTATGCAAGTCTTCTTGGCAATAGAGAGCCAAGAACTATCCAGAACTATCTACATATCCCGGATCACTAGCTCACTTACAATAAGTCGTTATCTTTTTATCAATGGAACTGGGCCGAAGACCCAGTGGTGTATATGCAAACAATTGAACAGTTGCAGCCTAGCTCATGACTTCTTGTTGTAACATAAATTTGAAAGCTATTTCAGGCAGACTTGATCCTTGATCAGTGATGTGGCTATTTTTCTTGTACAGTATGGCTAGTTTCAGAGACGCCATATGAGGGATAAATTGGAGATCTATTGATCGGAACCGCCCTGACTATTAGGGCAGTCATACGTTTGATTTTGTTAGTTTCAGACGGAGGTCGAAGGTTCGCCAGATCCAAGTGTTACGCCGAAACCACCTCCGGAACCTCCATCTGCAACATCTAAAATGTCGGGCAGCTGTCAGAGCCTTCCTACAGCCAGCATCTTCGGCAGTACGTCCACCTTACCGAGGTCCCGAAACTCAAAAGGCTCTTTCGCTGAAAACAGTGAGTTTCAGGAATTTAGGAATGTGTTTGAAAATGTGCTAAAGAAGGTAATACTCTGTCTTTACTATAGTTGTACTCAAATAACCTGTAGTATTCAAAAAATTTCGACTCTATTCGAATTCGAATGCTCAAAAATCGCATTTCTCGAATGTATTCAAATTCGTAGGGGCGCGTGTAACGCAAGCGGAGGAGGCGCCGGCTGTCGCGTGCACCCGATACCAGGTTCCTGTTTCGGATTTCCCGCCCAGGCCAACCAAGCCTTCCATCCTTCCTTTGTCGACGAATTGATACCAGTCTTGTCTGGAAAGGATAGAGCGCTGACTTGTCCGTCGGCTGGCCACCGGAAGTCATTGTATGGCCAAATACACATTGAAATTGTCTCCACGACATCACGTAGAAGTAGAATGCGTGGCGCATCCCAAAAAGGATTGTGTAACGCCGTCCTTTATCCTTTATCCTTTATTCAAACTCGTATATTCAGAAAAGCTGCAGTTTTCGAAAATATTCGGATTCGTATATTCGAAATTTGTGAGCATTTGAAACTATTAAAAATTTCGAAAAAATTTGGGGAACATAACTATAAGCCTTACTGTAGAAAAAATTGCCCTGCTTTCTGACGTCGGGTTTTTTGTTCGTTGGATTATAACTATCTATGAATGAAGTTCTCTTGAGAAAAGGACAAAAGCTACCAGAAATAGAGAATGCCAGCAAGGTGGCTACTATCACTGCTCTGTTATCCAGTCCAAATCTTTTATTGCCATATGCCTTGAGAACCACTGCTTATCGATCAGGGGTGTGCGTAAATGAGAATCGAAATTCCGTTAATCGTAAATCATAATTACGAAAAAACCGTCGTAAATCGTAAGAGTCACCTGAACTGTAGTGCAGTACAACCAAATTTCCTGAAGCCTTTTCTACTAATGTTAATCAGATGTGATTCAATATTTATTTAACCGTTGTGTTATTTTCAGCTTAAGCTGAACAGTTTTCTTATCAAACCATTTCTTTTTCTCGCGGCTTCTTTCTAGTAAAACACCTTATAAACCAAACCAGACACGTTTCGGGAAAGCCAAAAAAACTGTAAATTCAAAACTATACTTAAGCCTATGCCTGGCATTCCAACAGAAAGCTTGCATCGTTTGAATATCCATTAAATTTCTAACTTACTACCATTTTTAGCCTGCGTATTAGTCTAGGAGTTAGCAGAAACAACAGCGAAAAATTTGCTGTCAAAACTAAAAATTAAAAAATCGTTTCACCACTGACCAGTTCTTGGAAAGCTACGCGCTCGATTTCGCCGCACTTTTTATACGAATTTGCTCAGCCCTATAAAGCACAATGCTAACCGATAGAAACATTGGCACATGTGAAAGGTGAGCAGCATTGATAGGTGGGAACGCGCCAGCCAATAATAACCAAAGCACAGACCAAACCTATGCCAGCCGATCAGGGTACCGACTGTACACGCCCTTTCTGAATGACATGCCCATTCAATGCGGTCTGATTGGATGGGCCGTTCCCATCTCACAATGCTGCCCGTCTTCGCGACATATACAGAGACATTAGGGGTTTATCCGTTCCGCATGAGTGTAGCAACTTCCTAGACTCCGCTTTCAATGACGAGTGATGTTCGATCGTGGATCTACGTCAATTCTATTCGGTAGGGTTAGCATGTGTCTGTTACAAACAGAGTGACTAGACGTTGTTACGAAATAGGTACTGGAGATAGAATACTCATCTCTCTTTCTCTATGAAACTGCTTCCAGTGTCCTTTTTTTATTTATTTATTCAATACGCTGCATGCCATTAACCATGTGATGTGACATGGGTGTTCGTAGGCCGGCCTGTCACAAGGGCCTGTCGCCTGCAATCGAATGTCCGCGTTCGGCTTAGCTTGCAGAGCGGGCAGTTTCCAGTGGCACCACGAGGAGGAACGGACATCGCCACCCATCAAGGTTAACGGCATCGAGCTTCCACGCACTGCGGACCTGGGATCAGCAGTCGCGTCTGACGGCAAACTGATGGTCGAAGTGAATTCACGCGTGAGTGCAGCTTGGTCCAAGTGACGCTCGTTGACTGGCGTGCTCTGCGACAAGAAGATACCAGAGCGCTTTAAGTCGAAGATCTACAGAGCAGTCGTCCGGCCAGTAGCCATGTACGGCGCTGAGTGTTGGCCAGCGACCAAGGAAGTTGAAACGCGCCTCAGCGTCATGGAAGCGAAGATGCTGCGCTGGACGGCTGGAGTCACGCGCATGGGCCGCATCCGAAACGATGTTATTCGGAAGAAGTTCGGTGTCGCGCCGATAGCTGACAAGATTCGCGAAGCTCTACGTGGAAAGGAAGACAGCGTCCGCAAGATAGGCCTTAAATTCGAGGTAATAGGAAAGCGGCCTAGAGGGCGCCCGAAGCAGCGCTGGGCTGATACGTTATATACGGATTTGAAAATAGCTGGTGTCCACCCGATCTAGCGCTGGATCGGGAAAGGTGGCTTCATGACACCAGAATAGCGGACCCCGCAACGAATCGGGACAAACGCTGAAGAAGAAGAATACGCTGCATAACGCCGTCATGAGAAAATTAGATACAAACAAAACAGACTCTGTGCTGAAATGGAACAACCCTCGGCAGTAGACATGTGATGTGCCTTTCTAGCTCTGGACCGGAAACGGGGGAGCCCAGTCTCCCCAGCCTCCTAGGCAGGAGCTTATTTTTTAAACATTGTATTGCACTTGTTTCTCCTATTGAACCTCTCCGGTCCTAAATGGGAGCCCTTACAATGTTGGAGAAAGGGAAAAGTTAGTTAGCGAAGAGCGAAGTCGGATTCGAGAAGCCTGTGAACAGGACGTATTGTACAACGCAGTAGCATATCAGATCATCAAAAATCAACTCTAAAGGGAAGTGGGAATGAGCTATAGAGGGACCATTAGAGTGTGCACATCTTTATAACCCAGTCCACAAAAAATTAAATTTGGTCGCCAGTTGGTTGTTGATCAAAGATCACATTTACGAAAATTTACGATTTACGCATCAAAATGTCGTAAATCGTAAAAAATTGACAAAGATAGCCGTAAATCGTAATTACGCACACCCCTGTTATCGATGCTGAAGAGTCCAGTGAGAATCTGTAAAAGACTCTGGTGCAAGTAGATGACGTAACCCACATGGGAGTGGGATCACGTAGAGGACCCATCAGACTAAACCGACCAAGCAAACCACCCAGAGGGCGTGAAGGGCTGTCATATGAAATGCAGCCGCTGTGCCTGACGCGAGTTCCCTCCCACTCTGTGGGCCAGATGAACGACTTCTGTTATAAATTCTTCGGATTCATGAAATATATCATGCTCTCGTCGAGTTGGACACTTCCAACCCAACTAGACTTTTTTCAAATCAAATTGGACACATTTCCCTTCTAGCTTTAAGACTTTTGAAGTCAACTTTTGAAATTAATTTTTTCAAACAACTAATCAACGGGAAAATTACCGTTTCTGGTTGTCCTAGTGCCTCGTTGCTATACCCACCCTCTCTGTCATGACGTAGGGAAACTTGTCTGGAAAGGATAGAACGCTGACTTGTTCATCGGCTGGCCACCGCTAGTCATTGTATGGTCAAATACGCATTCAAATCGCCTCCACGATATCTTGTAGAAGTAAAGTGCATGGCGCATCCCAAGAGGGATTGAGTAACGCCGTCCTTTATCCTTATTTATATGTGTTCTTTACAGTTGTTTTTGTTATATCGTTAACAGGTGTCAAACTCCATGCGAACAGAAATTCTACTATCAATAGAATAAAAATCGCGACAGGACAGGAGTATGGTGCAATCTCTTTTTGGAACTAAAAATGACAGAATTCCTGCTCTTTAAAACAAGCTTTATTCCACAATTTTTCCTCCAAAAATAAAAAAAATATATAAAATTTCAAACAATGTGTTCACTTATTGGGAAGATGCAATAAAACTTAAGGGAAAGCTGTACTAAAGTTTTCCTTGAAAAAAAAGTATTCTAACACTTTTGGAGAGTTACTTGTTCAATGTAGAAAAAGCTAATTTCAGTTTAGAAGAGAAGAGTTCGCTCTGATTTCAAAAGTCTCAAACTGACTTAAAATAATATCCTATTTGGTTAGAAAGGTGTTCAGTTTTACTTGGAGGGTGTCCAATTTGATTTTAAAAGTGTCCATTTTGACGTGAAAATGGTATAAATGAACTTATTTTGGAAAGGTGCCAGAGGAAGGAAGGCGCTTGGCGTCCATGGGCTGGCGATCGCAAGTCATTGTGTAAGCCAAATCCGCATCCAAATTGACTCTGCGACATCCCGTAGGAGTGGAATGCGTGGCGCATCCCAAAAGGGATTGATTGAGGCCGCTCTTTATTCTATATTCGTTATCCATCAGCGTGTACAAGAAGACGGAAATTGACAAACACGTTTCTTAGGGATGTAACTGAATCCGGTTTCGTTCCATTAAGGGAAGAGGATAAAGGACGGCTCCCAGACAATTCTGGTACCAATTCACCGACCCCGGAGGTATGGAAGGCTTAGTTGGCATGGGCGGGAAATCAGAACTTCGAACCTGGTGTCGGGTGCACCCGACAGCCGCTATCTCCTCCGACTGCGCAACGCGCCCTTCGTTCCATTGCCAACCGAGATCGCAGCTGTTTTAGTGCCTCCAAAGAGGAAAATTGTCGACTTTACCTTGAACACAGATCGATCCCGAGTTTCCGAGCTCCAGAAGCGAAATGCGTAAGTCCTCGTCGATCTACCCGATTCAATAAAGGATCCATTTGTGCGATTTCAGCATGCTTCATCCGGCAATGCGTTGCGCCTACGCGACAGAGGTGGCTGCCTACAACTCGCCTACAGGAAACGAGAACGCGGTGAAGCATGGCGGCTTTAGTGAAAGAAGGAGGAGTGGTGTGAAGGTGAAGTGGAAAGCTTTCGTCGTTTCCCAGCTCGTCCAACATTCAATCGTTTTCAGCTGTTCCATCGAGCAACATCTTACGTGAAGAAACGATTTCCTATGTCGGACTCGTCTAACTCGCATTCCTAACAACTCGCATGCATCCATTTTTTATTCATTTGTTACGTAGAACTAATTATGATGTATATGTGTACTCATTGCTTTGTATAATGCACTTGATCTGACACTGCTACTGATAATTGAATTGATGAGCCTTTCTGTATGAGAATGAACCGTATTATATCACAACATAGGAGTTAAAGTGCTACTTCTAATCCTGTAAATAAAATTGATCCATTGTTTGTTGTCAGCACAGAATCCGTACAATGCTACCACCCTTCTTACTCATGGTCAGTAGTGTTCAACTATAGAGTGTCCCAAAATTATGTTCCCACACGTTTGACCTGTCATTTTTCTTGACCTACGCATCAAGCACGTGCTGTCTAGATTTCGCGCTCGAGGTATCTGGTACCCGGCTGCGGGATATTATGTACCAACGGTCCCCGCGCACGCCGCGAATAGCAGGTGAGCGCTGCTAAAGACGCAATTGGACGACTTCAACGGCCAGCGGTCCGCGGTTCAGGACCCCTGCTCCAGGGGCCGTATGCTATTCTCTCCCCAACCGTCCCCGTCCGGGTATGAGGCGGTCTCCGCCCATATCCCCGGTATGCACATCATGCGCCATCGATTTTTCGCGCCGTCCCCGTCCCCGAGTCGGGCGAGAATAGCATACGGCCCCAGGATCTCGAAACAACTTTCCGTTCTGGAACACTTGTCACTGTCATATCGTCATCACTACAACTGAGTGAAAACCGGCCTGAAGACCACTAAACCTCGTAGTTTCACTCCCACCTCACTGAATTCAAGCTTACCTATACCAGGGATATTGCTTGTCGCGCAATGTGCGACAGTCCTTTGCAGGGAAGCAGAACGTGGAGGACAACAGAATGGGCGGAAGACGAAGGGAACCGGAGTAGGGAACACCGAAACGGAAAGCAAAGTAAATCAAACTTTGTTCAAAATGGTGCGTGGAATGACTATTACCGCTCGTTCTCTAACTGAATAAAACCCTCACAGCAGGTATCATTCTTCAACAAGGCATATGTAATAGAGTAAGCTTGCCTGCTTAATATCAATGAATTGTCTTCTAATAAGAACTCGGGTGCAAGCATGGAGCAACAGGTTCACTCTTTTTTTAACACACCGACTTTTTGAAATTTGCTTAAATGAAAACGTCAAGCACGAATACAAAAGTATTATTGCTGTCTTGCTCCGCGTGACCTCTGTTGTATATTCTGATTGATAGAGGTGGAAAGCATTTTGCAGTATCATTCGCTAAGCTTTAAAGAAACGCTAGCGACTGACACTGATTTTCCTATCATTCGCTCTGTATGAGTAGCAAAGTAGCGAATGATAGGCAGCAGAGGCAAAGCTATGACTCAGGTGTATGTTTAGTATCCCCCGCCTCAATAAATATTGAAAGGGATTGGAATACATCAGCAGGGCGATAACAAGCCCAGCGAGGTGAACCCCACCACAGGTTCAAATGCTGTAGAAACTCACTAAGAATTGGTGCGCTTAAGAAAAGCCGGTAGTTTAGAGGGAGATACAGGATGCGCTCCTATCTAGACTTGCATCAGAACCTGCACATCATGTGTTGAAAAGTGTTTAAAAAATCATTTTCACTGCGATGTGCGTCACATTTTCAGCTTTTCCCGAAGAAGCATCATCCAAAAATAGATTGGGCATAAGAATGTTGTTTAGTGTTGTAACTCGGATCCAATTTCTGAACCGGATCATGTTCTCCCTCAGTTTCTGCAAAAGCGGAAGAGGATATCAACAATTCAAACCTAGCGTCTGTAGCAGGTCATGAGCGACAACTCGCACGACAGCGGCGGAGCTCGTCGCGCACGCGACAGTCGTCATCGTGCTAAATATGTTAAATATCCAGTTTCAATATTGACTAGCGACAAATTGGCGCCTTCCTCCGCCTTCCTCTTCATCCTGTGAGGGTTCCCATCACCACGGTGCACATAACGGTGCATCGCTAGGCAACATCTCCACGATTTTTACTGTCAAAGCAGTGCTGAACCGCCAAAACAACCGTGTACTTGTCAAATCAGTAACCGAAGCCAATTAAGCGGGAAGGTTCCATGAACGATGCGGACATTCAGAATCAGTCATGGTTTGTGTGCTGATACATCAGTGCGAGAAAGTTGTCGTTGTTCTTCGTCAAAAAGGGACAGAAAAAGGGCTCCAAAATCTACATGGGGATGATTTGCAAAAGACTGATTCCCTGGAGCAGCACGATATTCACTGACAAGCCGTTCATTTCACAGCAGAATTCGGCAAATGCTCAGAAATAGAAGATCATGTGGTAGTGGTACCACGACAAGCTTCCTGACATTATCAGCCCAGAGGAATGCCTCTGTATAGCCCCGACCTCAACCCTATGGAATTCTCTATTTGGTCCTACTTGGAGACCAAGGCTTAAAAAAACGTCACTCAGTCGACTCGCTGAAATAAAGCCCTGCGTGGGAAAAAACGTCAATGGTATACATGTGCACCATGTTGGATGCCTTCCACATCGTCTGAAGGCCTGTGTTCGTGCCAGAGGAAGTCGATTGGGGATCTGATCATGTGGTTGTGTCTGTAAATATCTTGGCTAAAGTAGGCCTAAATTTGATGTTTCAATCTCTTTTTCATCCGTTTTTATAGGCACGCAATTTTGGGGCACCCTGTATACTGAGTGAGGAAAGGCTGAAACGAACAGCTTCCCAATTCCCGAGCAAAACGCTTCAGAACTTTAGAATTTCATACAGTAATTCACTGACTTATAGTCAATATACATAGTATCCGATCGAAAACCTTCGGATAATTGGATGATTCGGATCGGGATATCCAAAAAATGATTCATTCGGAGTCAATGTATTCGGTTCATCGAAAAGTTTTGCAACACTAGCACAACAATATTGAAATTTGTCCCTATTTGTTAAAACAAAAACTCGGCCCACGATATATTGCCCATCCAAGTCTAAGATCTTGTCTCATCTTTCAGGCAGCCTTCCAATTCCTTTCCGCCAGAATTCCGAGGGATGTGAGGAAAGTAATTCAGAGACCTCCATTTCCAGTTGACGTCGAGCATCGAACTCTCTACCTCGAAGATGCTGTTTCGGAGCTCTGAACAGATGGTAGTCAGAGGGAGGAGGTCTGGAGAGTACTGTGGGTGGGGTTTAACTTCCCAGCCTAACTCCTGTATTTTCTCACGACTCACTTTGGCGACATGAGGACGCGCGTTGTCATGTAGCAGGAGGACATTTTCCCGTTCTGGCGTTTTTGCCGCATGGCGTCGGCCAAGCTCTGGAGCTGGGTAGCGCAAACAGATGCTGTGACTGAGGTCTCACTGTCCAGCAACCTCCAGTAGAGCATGCCTTCTGAGTTCAACAGAGGGGCGTCCGGAACGAGGTCGATCTTCGAGAGAGATATTTCCAGCCTTGAAGCGTGATACCCACGGGCCACTGTGGAATAGTGCATGACTTCCTCCTTGAATGCAGCGCAGATGTTGGTCCTTGCGGAATGGCCTGCAGAAATTCGTGGTAGTCGATAGGTCGTAGGATGCTGCTGCTTACCGTTCATATTGTTGCTGTATTCGACGAGGCCTTTTATAGTATACTTGAGGAAGCCTCGAGAATATACTGTAACGTCACCACACAAGATCGATGCTGTAAGAGCTTTTACAAATTTAACAGGAAGTAGGGTTAAGTGTTGCAAGACTTTTTGATCAATCCAATGTAATAGCCAACAGGATCATAAATAGCAGGAACTAGAATTGCCTACTGTGATCATTTTCTGATGGCCACACTGTCGGAGGTCTAACGTACGGCGTGCGAAGCTGGGATGCATGTAGTCGTTGTTAGTTCCTCCCCAACATGAGATGGGAAGACTTGAAGGAAATCGAACTGTACAGTACCGTCGGTAAACGTTCGCCAAAACGCGGCCGGCGGCGGATTAATCCGCCGTTTCCGCCGCTTTGCCATAACTCTCTTCAAAGTCGCTTATATTCAATGAAAGGCACATTGTTGGAATCAGAACAACATGATCTACCCAATGGCGTAAAAATCTTAACAAGGTTTCAAAATTGTTGAGTTCGAGATGACCTAGATTAGTCGAGCCTGATCCACATTCGCCGTGAGTCTCCCCTAATTGTGCCCCTGGCAAGGATAGACTTGCCCAGTGGAATATTAAAAATTTTAAACGCTGTCGAAAATGTATTTCATGCTAATTTTAGGTTTTGTCTCATCATGGCGATCTGTTTGATATCAAATTTGCCTTGTTTGGCCCCATGTACATCACTCCATGTGTTCTCAACTGCCGGTTTTCCACTTTCGCTAATTAATTACGACCGCATCACTTTTGCTCTAGAGCTGAGTTTTGCTAAGGTTTTCGACTTTGAAATGTGGATTACAACTGTGGGTTTCGGGTTTAGTTTGATCAAAAGTAAGACAGTAGTCAGCCGCCAAATTGGCAGTGCATGGGTTCCAGGGAGACACGTCCTGCAAAGGCCACTTCACGTGTGTAGATCTGTGTCCCCACGAGGCGGATCAGTATGGAAGCTGGATATGTGGTCCGACACCATGCAGAGATCCTGTCCCACAAAAACCATGGAGCTGTCAGCTAACGTCTCGGAGTTTCGCTTCCATGGAAAGGCAGTTTCCTTCAAATTCAACATTGAGATTTGACACTGACGTCTTCCCAACCCTCGCAGAAGAGTTCCTACCACATAGCAAAGCCCATATTTGCGATATTTTTCGAAATTTTTTCACTCGACTTTAATCGAATTTATTACTTGAGACAGTTCCGATACTGGAGCCCACACTGTTGCCGTAATTGCAGTGACCTGACCTGCCCCTGCAAACATGTGTCCTTTGGAACAGGGATGTGCGTTAAATTTTTTTCGGTAAATTTTTAACGACTATTTTTAACGACAAATTTTCGCGTTAAAATCGGTAAATTCGTTAAATAAAATTTCCTTTAACTGCAGACAGTTTGGCTGTACTTTAGTTTGTAAAAACCAGATCCCTTTCTTCACAGGTTTTTTAGATTCCATCTACATGACAAATTTAATATTATGCGTTCATCTTCACAACAAATAACAGCATTTCCAGATTGCTAAACGAACTCACAAAGATTTTAAAACAAAACAGTAACAATAAGGCTTTTAAACTTTTATTTTAAAATAACAAATTTCTTACTACGCCTGGGCCCGGATTCATGAACGATTTACCGGCGGGTAAGTGCAAAATTTACCCCCACTCCCCACTTACGCGCAATTCATGAACGCGCGGCGGGAAAAATCCGAGGTAAGTGTCGAGGTAAATGCTACCCCGTCAGCGCGTCGGGGAACATTTACCTCCAAGGCGACTGTTTTGCTCCGCGGCCAACTTCTGACCCAATGCATGCCTCCGCTGGCCCTTAGCCAGCTCTAAGCTGGCCGCCAGCCGCAAATTCAATGCCTGGCAGGGGCGCCTGGTTGCCGTCGCCATGCGCACGTCTTTCGCCGTACCTTCGATGAGTTGTTTCTCCTTTTGTTTTTCTCTATTAGGTTTGCATTCCATGATTTTATGGGCTCTGTGGACCATGGCGGCCCACAATGCTATTTATTTTTAAGTGAATTGCTTCCTTTAGTGGCATTGTGGGTCGGCTTGGGCCACCATGATTCTATACTTCCTGCCATGCTACTAGTTTCCACCCCTCTCCCTCCCTCCCCCCCCCCCCTCGCCCAACCCCACATTTCACATTTCATTTCCCCTAAATACGATGCTGCGAGTTCGGTGCCAGCGACGTCCCAGCAGCAAGTGTCACTGCTTGGCTTCGCTGTTAGCTGATGCCAGCGGGCCAGCGGAGGCATGCACATTGGGTCAGAAATTGGCCGCGAAGCAAAACCCTCGCCTTGGCCGTCATGAATCAGAAAACGAAGGTAAGTTCGGGGAAAGTGGAGGGTAAATGGCCGTCGAGGTAAGAGGGAGTAGAATTTACCTCTAGCCGCGTTCATGAATCCGGCCCCTGGTTCGTTTAGTTTGCTTCGTTCAGCTTAAATTCGTTCATCTTTTGGAAAGATCCTAAGTGCACCATAGCATGGCTGAACGTTTTTGAGCGTTTTCATTTGTCATTTGTCCGAAACTTTTACGGAATTTGCGCTCGCTAAGTAGATTTTTACACCCCAACTTTCTTCTATGCTGCCATAATTGCTTTGGAAAACTAAAGAATGTTCTAATGAAGGATGCAGGTTAGGCAATGACCGGTGAATTCTTTGGTACAGTTCGTCTTTGGAAGATTTTTGGAAGTCTATACATTTGCCTGTCTCACAGAATGCTTCCTTCCTTCTTTCTGCAGACGTCAACAGAGAATCACGTGAAGAGCAACGGACCAAATTTGAACCGAATCGAATTTTTTCCGCATTGAGTATTTACGCTATTGCCATTCAAGTAGCGCAGATTTCCATTGTTAGGCTCTTTCACATAAATATTCCAAAGGAAAGGCATAAGGAACACACGTAATTAAAATGGTGTTTCTCGCTTTATATTAACAATGAAAAATCTTGCCTTTATCCTTCCAAATTCCTCCAAGTAGAGTTCGCCACTGTTTCTCACTCTTTCACGATTTTCAGCGATTAATCACTATGATTTTCTTTTTGAGACATTTGGTGCCATACTATACATTACGCTTGCTTGAGTTTTAATGTGTTTTGTGCTTCTTGATTTTCTTCAATTTTCGTAGAGCACATTTAGGTTTATGAAAAAAACCTTTTTTTACGAAAAAAAGTTTTTTTGGTATTAAAGTAAATTTGCAAATTAGACGAAAAAATTTATAAAGGAAGTTTCTTGCTAGACCTGCGCCTTTAAAAATGTAGCTTTTTCGCAGAACTTGAAAAAATATTCATGCAATAGACTGCACGTAAAGTACCAGTTCTCAAACTAATCTTTTTATACTAAATAAAACAACTGACGAAGAGTGGTCATAGGCTTCTTCTTTATTTTATTGCTTTCACGTACATATGTTTACCGTTTCTCGTGTATACTGACTCTGCTTCTGCAAAAGAAGACTGCCAAGAGCGCCCTCGAAGAAGACGAAAAGGTTGGGAAAAATTGCTGACATGCATGGCATGAAATTCAATAGAAGCGAAGCAATGTCAGTACCAGTAACCACCTTCTATCAGTTAGTTGGAGCTCAATGTCGCCTTAAGGTAGTCCTACGATTATCATCTAATGCTGCACGAAGAACCCGTTCAACATTCCGGAAAAAATGCGGAGGAAAGGGAAGGAGCAATTTTCTTCCCTCGTTTTTTCTTAACCTTGTTTTCATTATTTGTGTCTCGTAGCGTATTCTTCACGTTCTCTATCCATTTTTAACCACGTTTATGAAACAAATATCATAAAAAACTGTGGAAAAGCTGACTCATTGGTTAAGTATCAAGAACTAATGTGTAGCAATCAAACGCGATAAACGGCCTAAGAAGCCCAAAAACGCGAATCGACGGCAGAAAATAGTGGGAACACGCAGTGAGATTGTTCAAGAGCAAGAAAAATGCCAACAATGCACGAAATACGAGGACTATATCGATTGCCAATTTCCACTGATTCACGGTATCGCAGCGACACTACGAAAGCTCATACAAAAAATCGTCCAAAATGCATTTGCATGAAGAAAAAGTGAAAAATAAAAATTGGTGCGTGAAAAGTCGTTAATGCAATTTAACGGATATTTTCCTCGTTAAATCTCGTTAAAAGTTTTTAACGAGAAATGCCGGTAAATCCGGTAAATCGGTAAATCGTTAACCGTTAAACGCACACCTGCTTTGGACATGCAATCGCTGCTTCTCTCCTCTCACTACTCACAAATTGATTTTTTTAATGGTCAATCGTTCAAGGTTTTTCATTCGCACAGGAGAAAACTATTTCCGTGACAAGTTAATCCTTCGAATAGGTCCATTAGTGTCAGAGATCGCTGTTGCCTACACTTAAACTGTCATAAATCGGAGAGCTTTTAGAAAAGCTCGATTTTCGGTCGATTTTTACGAAAAATCGACCAAAAGTAGAACTCCTAATCGTATCGAAGACCGCAGTGGAGAGCCATTTTTTATCGCACGATACCTAGGGCTTGAATTTTTGTGAGGGACTTTTTATGAAGTATTCCGTTTTCTGGTGTTGTTTGCTAGAGATGGAAGACATATATTTCCATGACAAGTCATCCCTTCGGTTTCGACTCGGTCATAGATCCAAACAGCAGTTCACAAAAAACATTCTAAGGAAACCACTTAAGTCATCATTAATCGATATTTTAAGGAGTGCAAATAATGGTTAGTGTGAGTAGCGAGAGGAGAGAAGCAGCGATTGCATGTCCAAAGGACACATGTTTGCAGGAAAAAAGACACGCAGTGTAGACCTCATCATGAAAAACAGGAGTTTGGCAACAACACTGACCATCAGGATGTGCGGAGTTTCCGTTACCGTGTTCCAAATTTCGGTTTCCGGTCATTTTAAGCCCTTTCGTTCCGCTCTTTCGCTTGATCTGGATGGGAAGACCGAAACGGGTTTGGTCGACGTTTAGCATGTCGGACTGAGCGTCAACCACAATCGATGAAAGAAAGCCGTCTTCCGCATAACTGTGAGAGAAATACTGTTAGGATATTCCACCGTTTATCTATTTATTTATGACTCAAGGACGTGCACTAAATGTGAAAGCAACAAAAACAAGAATAAGCCGTGCAACCAAAGAAAAAGACAGGCAACAATATAAGATTGAAGCGGCAACGTTATACATTAAAGCAAGGATCTCAGAAACAACCTGTCTGGGTTGCGAGAGCGTCTATAATGATGTCACACTCCAAAAGTAAGGAGAGCAAGTTAGATACTAGAACGAAATCTTGTTCTAATATCTAGCTTGTTATTCTTCTCAAATTTGGATAGATTATTTATTAGGTTGTCCCATAAGTCCCCGCCGTTTTTTTCAACGATTCACACTGCAGATTTTGCCGGCGGTCTCTTGCATAGCGCTGCATAGCTTTCAAAAGAGAATGATCTGCTCTATCAGAACATGTATTGGATTTCTTTTTTTTTTCATCCTGAATTTTGTCAATTTTTAGGTCGTTGAAAATTGAAAAGTGGCCATATGCGCACTTGTTCTCTCCTCTTAGGTTTGTAATTTTTTGCACAGTTTTTATAGCGTTTGGAAGATGTTCTGTACTACAAGAATGTGTGTTAGTGCTATTTGCTCATTTGTCCTTTATTGATTTTTAGGTCATCAAATTGGGACGTCCGACTTTTCCGTCCAAATTTTTACCAAAACACCGGTTCTGTGGTTGGACTTTTTTGCTTGGTGTTGGATGTCGTTCGAAAGAAGGTGTCATTCTCAGTAAGAATTTGTGTCGCGTTTATTGGCTCACGCTGATTTCTGTCGAATATCAACAGCTGAAGAAGGAGAAGGAGTTGTTGGTGAAGACGATTTTTCTCTTTTGGCGTTTTGTTGATATTCAATAGAAATCAATAAACACGACACATATTCTTAGAGAGCAAGACATTCTCTTTCGAATGACATATAACACCAACCCAAAAAGTCCAATCACAGAGCAGGAGCTGTCGGCAAATATAACCATCCTTCTTCGGACGTCCCAATTTGATGGCCTAAAAATCAATAAAGGACAAATGAGCAAATAACACTAACACATACTCTTGTAGTACAGAACATTGTGTTCCAAATGCTATAAAAAACTGCGAAAAAAAATACAAACCTAAGAGGAGAGAACAAGTGCGCTAATGGCTACTTTTTCACTTTTTCTTTCACTTCAACGCCCTAAAAATTGGCAAAGTTCATGATGGAAAAAGAAATGCAATTCATGGTCTGATAGAGCAAATCATTCTCTTTCGAATGCTATGCAGCGCTATGCAAGAGACCGCCGGCGAAATCTGCAGTGAATCGTTGAAAAAACGGCGAAGACTTATGGGACAACCTAATATTTATTTATTTATACGTGGATCGATCGGTGGTACGATCCACGCAAAAATAGAACAAACAGAACATGCACATTAAGAACCAGAACAGGATAAGGATAAAGGATAAAGGACGGCGTTACTCAATCCCTTCTGGGATGCGCCAGCGCATTCTACTTCTACGGGATGTCGTGGAGGCGACATGAATGCGTATTTGGCCATACAATGACTTGCGGTGGCCAGCCGATGAACAAGTCAGCGCTTTAACCTTCCCGGACAAGTATGTTACTAATTCACCGACCCCGGAGGGATGGAAGGCTTGGTTGGCCTGGGCGGGAAATGCGAACCAGGAACCTGGTATCGGGTGCACGCGACAGTGGCGTGTCCTCCGACTGCGCTACACGCGCCCAAGAACCAGAACAGAGCGAATAAAAATATACTGTTAGGTACAAGGGACAGACAGCGGCAACAGTTGGAAGCAAACTATTGAGGAACATCCTGGAGATACCTGTCAATACGTCTTTTGTATTGCCTTAGCGATTTTGGTAAAACGTTTTTCTTCGAAAACTTTTGAAATTCGGTTCCAGCTCGATCTGTGAAAAATGTAGAACTTATATTACTTCTGGCTTTTGGAATCTTGATCTTCATTATGAATTTATTGCAATCTCAGTAACAGCCAATTGAGGCTTGTAGAAAATTACCTGTCTTTTTTTAAGACTTCCATTTCCTTGTAATCAAAATATAGAGTACGCCTTAGTTGCTATGTAGGCTAAAAGCGGCCTGTAGAATCAAATCAGCTAAACCGTTGGTGATTTAGAGGCCTTAATAGACAAATGTCAGCTGTGTTGCCTTCTACATTCTCCTGACTCATTCACTGAAAAACCTCTGAATCATGATGGCGAAAGGGAACTATCTTACGGGTCTCACCATCAATCGTTCATCACATTTCAGCTGAAAGGTTGACAAAGACCGTAAGTCATTAATATCGTATGGCCTCCATTCTCTATGGTCAGCACTTCTATAATTGCAGGAGAGCGAGCTTTCGTTGCTA